>CAOKZL010003703.1:0-75494 GCA_948472985.1 Iguana delicatissima | reverse complement strand
CAGTAGACCTCTATTTGGCTCTGAAATTGATTTTGAATATTTAATTGGAAAATGTCCAATATTGTCCCATTACTGTACATTTTCAGGGGGGGATTGTAACTGTGATTTAGGTACCTAACTTTGAGCACTAGATATCCCTTCGTGATATCAAATAATTTGACCTCTCAATGCACCTTGGCTTATAGTGTTTGCCAGGATCCTGAGAAAAACAGTCACAAGGAAGCAGCTGTTTACAACTTCCTCTCTAAAGCGGGCATTTCAAAAAGCTGTGACTTGGATTGTGATCTGGGATCTGGAGGCTATTCCTTTCATCTCACAAGATCCTGATTCACGCCCATAAATAACAGACCATAGAAGTGCCATTGATTGACATTTGGGCTGCGTGATTGATATGTTTTATTCCACTTCTAAGCCTTTTGGTGCATTTCAAAAGTTAACTTTGATCTCAAAGTTTATGACATGAGTCACAGACATAAAAACCCCCTGATTGTAACCATAGAGGGGGCCGCTTTTGAATGTCATCCTGTCCTGCTACCAGTTTACACAGCGAGCTCCAGAGAATTCCACTTTCTCTCCATCTACTCAGGACTTCAGAACAGGTCGTATTGCTTATTCCTGACTTCATTTCTATTTCCTATTTCTTATTTAGCTAGTGTGTGATTGTTGTCTTATTTGTTTTATTTTCCAATAAAACATTATTTGGTTTATTCTGAATTGTTTTTGTTCACTGATCTGACTCCGTATACATAGAGCTTAAAAGGTCCTGATGTTACCCTCCCTCGCATAGCTAAAACAGTGCTCTGAGCTAATTGTCCCCACAATTTGACAGCTTTTGGGAATCCCCTTAAGGGAGCCCCAACAAGGAGGGTAACAGGTCATCACCAGGACTTTGAAGTTACCTCAGAAACAGATCAGCAAAACTTTTGCAATAGGTGGGGGGCACATGATCTCTGTAACCTGCCCCGGTCAAAAGCCTGGTTGCAGCATTTTGGATTTCCTGAAGTTTCCAAAGAGTTTCCTAAGGCAGCCCCATCTGTAGTTTGTTACAGTAATCCAAACAGAATGCAATCAAGGTATCTCTCAACATAGCCAGATCTGATATCTCAAGGAATGGTCACAGCTGGCACACCAATTTTAGCTGTGCAAGTGCACCTCTGACTGCTGCTGAAACCTGGGAGTGTAGGATTACATCTGAGTCCAGGAGCACAGCCAAACTATGAAGCTGAGGTTTCAGGGGGAGTGTAATGCCATCCAACACAGGCTGAATCCCTATTTCCTGATCTGCTTTTTGACTGACCAAGAGTACCTTTGTCTGGTATGGATTAAATTTCAGTCTGTTCGCCCTCATACAGTCCATTACAAACAGCAGACACTCATTTAGCACAATGACAGTTTCCTTGGAATTGGCTGGAAAAGAGAAATAGGGCTAGGTGCCATTGGCATACTGGTGACATCCACCAAAAACTCTGGATAACTTCTCCTAGTGCAGTGGTTCTCAACCTGTGGGTCCGCAGATGTTTGTGGACTTCAGCTCCCAGAAGCCCTGAGCATTGAACATAGTGGCTGGGGCTTCTGGGAGCTGAAGTCCATGAACATCTGGGGACCCACAGGTTGAGAACCACCGTCCTAGTGGTTTCATGCAGCTGTTAAATAGCATGGGAGACCAAACTTAGTCCTGTGAGATCCTGCAGGCCAGTGGCCTTGGAATCAAACAAAACCCCTCCAGCACCAGCTTCTGAATTTGCTCCTCCAAGAAGGACTGGAACCACTACAGAACAATGCTTCCAAGATGCATCTCAGAGAGGCAGCTCAGAAGGATATCATGGCTGATGATGTCAAAAGCCACC
Source organism: Iguana delicatissima (assembly GCA_948472985.1). Taxonomy (NCBI): domain Eukaryota; kingdom Metazoa; phylum Chordata; class Lepidosauria; order Squamata; family Iguanidae; genus Iguana; species Iguana delicatissima. The sequence continues at coordinate 73,647 of CAOKZL010003703.1, read as the reverse complement.
AAGAAGTCTAGCAGGAACCGTTGGAGCTGGGAGGCCATGAATCCTATAGAACCCTGCCCAGAAAAGGAACATTGGAGACTGGCTAGTAGTTATCATGTGTAGTTGGGTTCAGGGACATTTTTAAAGTAGGAGACTTATCACGTATTCTTTTGAACAAGATGAAACTTTGCCTTACTGCAATCAGGCATTCACTGCTCCAATTACCCACTAAGCCAGTCCCCCTCTGGCTGCTTTTATAAGCCAGAAAGGACAAGGTTCCAGTGCAGATGTGGCAGCCCTCACCTCTCCAAGGTTCTCATCCACATCCTCAGGCTGTACAAATTGAAACATATCCACTAATGTGAGACAAGCAGGACATAAGATTACATCCACAGGACTTGTATGAACCACAGTATCCAGGATGGAACGGATCCAAGCAATTTTATCCACAAATGCCATGCAGATTCTTCACAGTGGGCTATCAAATAGTTGACCTGCATGTTGGGCAGAGTGCAAAAGGTCCCTGACTGCTTGAGACATCTATGCTGGACAACACTGAGTAGAGACAATGGAGTAGGCTTTCCAATGGGTTCTAGCCCGTGCTTGTTTGGACTCCAAGTTTTCTGCTCTAGTTTCTCTCCCACATGTTTCATTTTTATGAGCGCCCTAGTGAACCAGGGTGTACACTTGGCTGGACATCATGGGAAGGGATGTTTAGGAGTGATCATGCCCACCGCCCTGGCCATTTGCCTGTTCCAGAAATCAGACAGGGCTTCAACAGGATCACCTGCAAAAGCAAGAGAAAACTCCCGAAGAGCCATCAGAAATCCACATGGATTCCAACCCTCTTGGAGTGGACTACCTTAATCAACTACCTACTCCTACAGAGACTCCAAGTCCTAGGGAGTCTGAACTCCATGAGAAAGTGATTTGTCCTTATCTACTGGAACTGATAAAAGTTAGGATATTGAGTTATACCAACCTCATTTAACCTCTAAAAACAAATGCTGTTGCACTGATTTTGAAGAATAAGTTATCAGGCCAACAGGCAAAATAATTCTTTTGCTTTGTAAAACTGTTGCAGTGTAACCCAAGCTTTTTAATATTTATTGATTTAACCACTCCTTTAAAAAAATTATTTATAGACTCAAGAAAGCCAAGAAAAAATAACTATTGAAAACTTTTTCCAATACAAGATAAAATGAAAAAAAAAGTGGTTTTTCTCATTTCCTCATAAAATGCAGAGAAAAACTGAGGCAGAACATTGACAGAACCCAACCTAATTTTGTAGTTGGGTCCATTCACCAGCAGAATGGATGCTGCTGGTGAAACAAATTTTCATGTATCTTGAACTTCCCCACAGTCCCCTCCAAACTGTGGTAGAGAGATTCCCTGGAACCAAATTGCAGGGGAATCTGGCAGGTAGAGGGAGAGAATAAGAGTTTGGTGATCACCTTCTGATACCCCTTTGGTGTCAGATAGGACTCTTAAACTCCCTCGATAGGGCCCTGGATCTCAGGGGAAGGGAAGGAGATTATCCTTGTGGTTAACTTGAGAATAAGGCTCTCACTTGTAAGACCGTGTGGCTTGGGCGGAAGCTCCTGGGTTACCTTCCAGTTATGCTGGACCAGAGAGCAACCAAAGCAATTTGGCGTGCCTTCAGGGCTGAGGTGAATTTCATGGTGTGACACCAGGCCACAGCTAGACCCACTTCAGGCTGCTTCTCCCTCTTGCCCCATTTCCAGGCCAATGCAATTATTAAATAGGTCAAGTTAAATAGTTACCAAGCCCAAGTTTGTGTCTGGTCTCTTTATTTCATGGTTGACCATCAACTCACAAACTTTGGATGGAACTCAGAAATTTGTACCTTTCTAAATGTCTTCCACTAAAATTTTGGAAGAGGCCGTGAAGTACAATGTAGTGTAGCAGCTAAGCATATTGCCTAATAAATGTGAAAATGTCCAGATTAAATTTTACCTAAGTCACAAATTCATTATGTGGAATTAAAGAAGCCACTTTTGCTCTACCTCACTCCATTTCCCACAGTTAACAGTGATCTTACAGGAGTGTTGTAAGGATTGCAGAGACAATGCAAATGAAATATTTTGAATGCTTAAAAGCCAAGGCATCAAGGCTGTAACCTATGAAGATTAAGAACCATTGAATTGAATAAAGTGAAACATTCATTGGGGTGTTTTGCTAACATAGTGGTTTCTCTTGTAGCATAATCCTAATATTCCCAGTGTACATCTTTCACCATAATCCCAGTGTAATATGAGTAGGGTTGTAATTTGAGTTATTACAGTTTCTGCTTTCTCATTATACTCTTCAGGGTACTTAAAGGTGAACAAGAAAAAAAAATAAGTGTGCCAAATGGAAGGTGACTAGAAGGTCTTTTTCAGAGTAGCAAATAGCAGATTTTTTTCTCTTCCTTAATTTTTTTTTAATAAGGATCTCAAGGTTCTGAGAAAAGTTGCTACATTCTTAATGACACAGCCAGACCATATGCCCAGTTTTAGAAGACAAATATAAAATACTGTACTGCAGAAGTCTGTCTTAATAATTTTTATTTTATCTTCATATAGTTTATCTTTGGTTTGGCTAATGGCCACTTATTAAAAAATGAAACTAGAAACTGGTATCACAGAATTTTATAGGTATGTTGATCTGGCAGTCTTGGGTTTATAAATCATTTTGACTGATTTATGCTTAATTTTGTGTACCTTCTATTTTACATGTAATATATTAGCTATTTTCCCTGTTCAGATTGAGATGACCTAGAGTTATAAAAAATCAAACTGAAGTGAACTGAATCAAGCAACATATCATTTACTGTCACTAAAACATGACAATGGGAGTAATAACAATAAAGTTAAGGAACACAATATCTAATATCACACGGTATTATATCAGCAAGCCATTTTGTGAAGCAACTCTGGAAAGGGCTGCACCAGTTCACCCCTTTATGAAATGTTATACAAATTCATGCAGGAATGCACCACAAATTAGGCAAAAACACATGTAACTCCTACAACAGCCTAGGAGCCTAGTGTTACCAGATCCCTCCCTTCCAGCACCTTAACACAAAATAACAGCCTTATGAAACACCAGGTTTTACAATCTTCACAAGCACCCACAAAGAAAATGGAGTGAGGCAGACAAAACTGACCCACAAGTAAGCTGCAACCAATCAGTTTGATTCAAGAGTTTGTAAGCTAAGAAAAGGATCTTGGGATTTGTAGTTTACTTGCCTGAGCTGAATCATTAAAGAGGTCCAGCAGAGAATTTCAAGTACCTCACCAAACTACAAATGTCAGAATGACACAAGATGGAGCCATCACAGAGTGGTATCAAATTCTATAACCGTGTGATGAAGATATACAATGAATATCAAGAATCCCCACCGTAAGAAACACAACAGCAGTCATGGAAGTGCTATTTTAGAAACACCAGTAGAGTGCTAGCAATATTATTGTCAGAATTTCTAGTCACCCTGTACCTGTAATGGCAGAAAAGTGTAGACAAATTATGCCATTTTAAAGTTAGCAGTAGCGCCTGTGGAACAGGAGACATTATTATAGCCTTTAAATCAAAGCAAGGCGAGCAGGATAATATATCTCCTTACAAAAATTGCCCTTAATATTTAACATTGAGAGAACCCTAAGACAAGATAAAACAAACATCATCAGCAACAGTTTGCAAGAACAGCTGCTATTCATCACAGTCCCCTGATATTAGGTGTGCTAAAGATCCTTCAACACATCTTTTCTGGGGGAAAAAGATACCTTTGTTTTCTCAATCCCATGCTTTTTTTTTTTTTTGTCTCCAGAGATGAAAAGAAAAAGTTTCATTTTCATCCTAAAACTTGAGCATCTCAGCCCAAGCAGAGATCTCTCTAGTTTGCTATCTGGGCACTGCCTGTCCCTGCATCTTTGACAACAACCAACCCTTTGTAATGAGATCCTTGATAAATTTCTTTTATCACTGTTACCAGTTAAGCAGCACCAACATGGCAGAAGAACAATCCATAATACCATATCCAGAGAGAGGACATAAGGTCATCAGAGTGAAACTGCAACGGGATCCCCTTTAGGTTTATTATCTGAAGACAATGCTTGCCATGAGAAAAGAGTTGATGTGAACTCGTTTTCTGTTCTCAGAATAACCTTTGCCATGTGGGAGGGACACTGCAGTTAGACGTGTCTACAGTAAAATGGGGGGGGGATGGCAGAATAGTTTTTGCAGAGGATGACAGGGAATTATTGCTTTCAGAGTTTCAGCAAAAGAGACAGACCCTTTACCCTGGGACACTGCAGCACACTAAAAGAAAGATATCGAGAGAAATTTGTTTGGAGTGCATTTTTAAATGCTCCAACCTCACTTTCCAGGTTAATATGTAAATCGGAACTAATAGAGACTGCATGTATGCAGTGGGTGCCTATTAAAATTAAGGCCCCTTCTGCACCTTACCTGATCCCAGCAGCACCCCATGGGGATCCCAGTAGAGCCTCTCCCAGCAGGTGAGCCCAACAGAAGCACTCCCCTCTGCACTGGCTGCCTGCGGATATGGAGGAGACGCGATGTCATGCCTTTTCCTTCCACAGTGCAGCTGGGTACTGTCCCAGGCTGCACTGGGGCAGGAGCTGTGGCCATCAGGCTTCCTGACCCTCCACAGCTCAGGTAAGTGTGGGAGGGCAGTGGGAAGGCTGCACGACCACCAGTCATTGATGGGGAGAACCCATCGGTGATTTGCAGCATAAGCATGCTGCCTGGGGACAGGAGAGCAATGGGACATGGACGACATTGTGCATAAGCGTTGACCAGGTCTTGTCCTTTTCCTGTCCCCAATGCAAGACAGCGATGTCCTGCAGAAAGGGCCTAAGAAGCAACAACATGGTTAGGGGAAAAAATCCTAAAGTTTTAGGATAGCAACTCCATTACAGACAGGAAAGCTCTCTAAGGGTGCTAACCTCAGCTAACTTAAGCTAATCAGGAGCAGGACAGGACAGGACTGAGCTATAGACATCATCTACTTATTCAGCGGGTTAGGAACCAGAGCACTGTTGAAAACTGAAAATTGTCAAAATGTGGAACCCAGTCTTTTTTTTTTTTTAAGCATTTTTTATAAGTATAAATTGAGAGAATTGAGTTGCAGAAGTTCATGGAAGGTCACAGAAACATGACAAAATAGACTGAAAGAGTGGGCCAGATAACAAATGCATGTGTTCTGGTTATAATTGAAAAGGGCTGAAAGGGTCAAAAAGCAGGGGGACCCCTGTAGTTTCACTTTTGTAGCAATGAGACAATGAAGAATGAAAAGGTTCAATGCTCCCTAAGGGTGTTAGTTTGTATCTCAGAGAGTTTAGCATAAGTGGGAAAGACACGAGGAAACATTAGGTCATGGCAACAATATTAACCTTTTTTCTGATGCTCACTCTAAGACACGTATAACTTTTTCTAGGGCTGAGCACTATTGCATTTCCAACAAGAACTTGAGCTTATAAAATTCCCCCGATAAACTGCATTTCCCATCAGCGCCTTTGCTGGTCCCTATGCTGGGTAAAAAAGAGAGCCTTTTCCTCACCAGCCTTCTCCACGACTGGGACTTTCTGCAGCAGCTGGATTATCAGTGTCAGGGAGAAACCTCTCTTGGTTGAGGAGGGGGCAGTTTCTTCTTTCTCCCCCGCTCACCCAGGGAATGATAAAAGTGCCTAGGTCTGGGGCCAGGAGAAAATGTTATAGGTCTTCTCTCAGATGAATACCAGTGGCAGTCTGCCTTTCTTCAGCCAGTGGCACCCCAAAAAAAGTGTGGCCCAGGGCAGACCACTCCCATCCCGCCCTCACTGATACCTGCTTATCTGAGAGTAAAGCTCTACTAAACATCATGGAACTTTACAGATCACTAGCGTATTTACCTGGCATTGCCTGGAGTTTTATTTTCTCATAGGTAACACTTTTTAGAAATACCTTAGGAATTGCCTTACCTTACCTTAGGAGTTAGATGTGGTTGAAATACACAGATTTGAGATCCTGTGTCTCTAATTCCCCAAACTGTGTTGTTCAGTACCTGTAACTTTTGCCCGTGTTCCCAAATCCAGTCTGTATTCAGAGTTGCTAACATACAGAGATTGGGTTCATGAGGAGAGTTGCTGCTAGGCCTCGTCTCCGTAGCAACCAGCCTATTCAGAGCTCTCTGGCTGAGAATTCTAAAGGTCCTTCCCTGAACTGCCAGCCCCAGGACTGCATAGAATTTTCACAGCCAGCCAATCATATGAGGTCTTCTCGCCTCACACAGCCAATCATATGAGGTCTTTGCCTGCCTGACGCAGACAAACAGACAAGATCATTCACAAACTTTGACTTTTATATAGTAGAGATTGGCCTAAATCCATTTGCCTAGTCCCAACCAGCAAAGAGACACTGAATCAATTACTGATTTATAAGGCAAAACATATATAAAGCCCAGTAAATCTGTGGGTCAGCTCTACTTAGGATTGGTAATTGTTTCATTTTGGCTAGATTATTCCTTTTCTATTAACAATATGAGAGTTAGAAAGACTATATCATGATTCACATTACAAATTCTAAAGTATTGTTTCCCCATTAGAAATATATTGGCCATGATGTTGCCAAAACTAAGAACTGCTACTGATTTCACCGAGAGAGTAATATATATGTTTCAGTCAATTCCCATACATTCAATAGGACTTCAAATGTCTTTACTATTGGCTGAAATGTGCCCAGCGGTGTCAATAATCCCCCTGGGTGGGGGACTGATGTACAGTCATAGTGTAAGGTTGAGTGTAAAAGGCTACATTATTATTTTGCAAAGTCATTTTTCAGAAGAGAAGAGTTCAGTGTAACCAGCTTTGTCACAATATGTACTTCATATTCCTCTAACTATATGTGAGCATCCCATTTTAAAATCCTCCTCATAGTCTACTGAAGCCATAAAAAGGGGGAAATTGAAAATGGCTAGCGTACCAAATTGTAAAATACAGAAGAGGTCAAAGTCATAGTCATGGTACTCTTTCCAGGAATATATGTGAAGTAGTACATAAGTTATTATGATGACTCTCTCTTTTTTCCCCAATAATTTTAATACAGCTACAAAATATCGTATTACAGCCCCTTTTCAACAAAATCAAGCAGTTTAAGGAATAAGGAAGAATTGTCTTCAAATGTAATCTGCGCTGGCTACAAAATTTCCATTACTTTTTAAATTACACAATCTTGTGGTAGTGTTTTTAGGATTACATGTGCAAAATGAGGAAGCAGCTGTTAAAAAGAATGGTTTGCATAAAATACCCTATCTTTTTTATCCACAAGAACCGCCAAGGAGCTGTCAATTAACTAAGACAGAAGGCTCTCTTTTGTACTTTTGATGCATCTACCATTTCCAGCTTTAATTATAAAGGCATAATAAAATTGAAAACAACTTGGTAATAAATCTGAAGGTGACATGAGCCTATTGCACAACTCACTCAGGAGCCGCTCATCTTACTTGATAGGGAGAAAAAAAGATACCATCTGTATGGGAGTTGATCTCAGAGACATGCAAAACTCTAAACTAGTCAACCAGACAGCATTAATCACCCTGACTTTGTTAGAAAGGATGACACCTGAAAAATGTCTCAGAAGTGCCACTGAGAACCACTGAAGATGCAAATCACATAACAGGCCGATTACATTGCAGCAGACCGATTAAATTCAAGCTCAATACACTTCACCACAATTATTAGTTGTCTAGATCTTATGTGCAGGGAATTCTGTTGCCCAGATCAAATGCTGAGATGGTGAGCAGAAAACAGTCATAGGCCATTTCCGCACTACACTGTTATAGTGCTATTATTCCACTTTCAACATCCTATGAGTCTCAGTGTTTGTAGTTTAAGGAGGGGCACTTAGAATTCTCAACCAGAGAGTTATTTGGCCTCAGTGAACTACAAATCCCAGAATTCCACAGGATGTTGAAAGTGGAATAATAGCACTATGACAGTGTAGTGTGGAAATGGCCGTAGAGAAATGTGGGCATTGTTCATGGTTGTGGTGTACATGCACCAAGTTATACTAAGAAGGTGGGAACCAAAAAAATGAGACAAATAAATCTATTAAAAACCATAACTTAGGGAGAACAAACAAAAGCCAAAATAAACCTTTTATTATATGTCCATAGCATCCCCCTGAAGCTTTTGTGCTCAGGTAGGGTGATGGAATATTTACAAACTTGAATTTAAGGCTTACAGGGTCCATATATAATGCAAAACATTTGCTTCATTAGCTCGCTTTGTTCATATTAGGCCATCTTTCTCGATCCAGTTAGAAGAAGAGGACAGCCAGATGCAATTGTTAAGAAACTATACCAAACAGGCAGTTGATAAGAAATAGACAATTTCTGCAAATAGGCAATTGATAAGAAACTATACCAAAATGGAAAGTTCACCCTTTTCCTTTTGGAATCAGTTTGATGTCGTGGATGTTCTTCTTTGTTCTCTTTGCCTCTTGAGGGTTTATAACTTCTTCATCAAAGCATCTTGAAGATTCTCGCCTTTCTCCCCTGATTGGATAACTGTCTCTCGTGACCTGTGACGCTGACCCCAAATAAAATGTAACTTAACCCTGGCAGTTCATTAACCCTTTCTATATCTGGAAGGAGGATTATCTCCCTTCAGCTGTGTTACCTGGATAATGAGAACACCCATTATCACACATGATCTATCTCCAGCATGAGAGGGAATTGTAACATGGGTTCTGCTTCCGCCTGTCAGTCAGAGATTGCTTGTGGAAAGGACAGTTGCTTCCCAATTGACAGGGGAACAGAACTCTGTTGATCACAGACGCTTCCTTCAAGTAAGTGGGAACTGGATGAGTCAGGCTAGGATTCACTGCCTAGATCTGGAATTACAGTGCTTTGCTGTTGTGTGCCTTCAAGACATTTCTGACTTATGGTGAATCTAAGGAGAACCCATCATGGGGTTTTCTGAGCCTGAGTTTGTGTGACAAACCCAAGATAGCCCAGTGGGTTTCCATGGCCAAGCAGAGAATTGAACCCTTGTCTCCAGGATTGTAGTCCAATGCTCAGACCACTACAACATGCTGGCTCCACATATATAAATCCCATACAAGGTTCTGGGTGATATTACTATTACAACTACTGTCACCATTAGCAGTTTGAAGGATGCTTATATATTCCCATTATACAAAACAAGTAAATATCATTTCAGATCTATACTCATGAGTTTATAGAGATTATCTGCCAATGCAGCTAATCACAAAAAAACCATTAATTATTGCATATAAGCCAGTCAAATATTATACTCAAGAGCTTGAGTTTTGGTTGGTTCAGTGGAGGTGAACATTAGCACTTTCTGGACCTCAATCTTCATCTTCTGCTCAGAATATTAAATATGTGAAGGAATGATTTTTGAATATTGAACATGCTACACAGTGTAAGGTGGTGAAAAGTTTGTGAACATTTGGGTGTAAACTCTCATTTCTTCAACCTCCATCAAGTTAAATCTTTTGCACTCTTTCCACACTACACTGTTGTAGTGCTATTATTCCATTTTCAATATCCTGTAGAATACTAGGGTTTGTAGTTTAGGGAGAGGCATTTAGAATTCTTAGCCAGAGAGCTCTTTGGCCTTAGTAAACTGCAAACCCCAGAATTCCACAGGATGTTGACAGTGGAATAATAGCACAATAACAATGTAGTGTCGAAGGGCCCTTTGTTTCCAGATTTAAATCAAACGAAGCTGCCAAGGCTATCTGACTGGACTTTATTTTTATTTTCAGGGTATTCACATTTCACTTTGATATAGACAATAAGCATGTCAGAACTGTGGCCTCTTAAATTGGTTATCAGATCGAAAGGCCTGATCCATGTGTATATCAGTGCGTATGCAGAAATCCTTATGCACCAGTGGGTGGAATTTCCCTTTCAAAGAAAAAATCACCTGGAAAAAAAGCTCATGTCAGCTTAGCTCCCCCAAACTGTTTTGCCTGCTGAGAATTTCAGGTTTCCCCATCCCACATGCACATGTTCCTTGTGTAATCCATCTTCTAAGGGCCAATTTTTAATGTGCAACTGGACACAAGACATGCAGTTTTTCAGGGGTGGCAGTGGTGCAGTTTCAAAAAAAGGTTTATGCAGTTTGAATAGCCAAGTCATGTAAAAATTGTATTATGTTTGCTAATTCGAAGGGCCTTTCCACACTACATAACCATTGAACTCTGATTCTACTTTAAGTATCATGGCTGCCTCCTATGGGATCCTGGGATTTGTAGTCTTGGGAGTTTCTGGACCTCTCTGGCTAAGAATTATAAATATCCCTCGCTAAACTGCAAATCCCATGATTCTATAGAACAGAACCATGGCAGTTTAAGTGAAATCATAATGCAATAGTTGCATAGTGCAGAAAGGCCCAGAGCATATCTGCTAACAACATGACTAGCAAAGTATTTCAGAATTCTAGATCCTAATCAAATCCCATTTTCCTCTCTTTCCCAGGCTCACTTCTTGTCATCTCCACCACTATTTTGCACAGAAAGTTCATCAATGTTTCAAAAAGGAAGGAAATAATTTTAATTCAAAGCATGCACACCACACGAGGAGAATTCTCAGGTGCACTGTAGCTATGAGCAAAGAAAGGGGTTAAGAATCTGCCAATGGCAAGTAGTGTGAAGCTGCACACCTTCAGTGCTTTTCTAGGACTTACTTCTTTCAAAGCCCGCTCCAGCTCCTACTCCCTGGCAGTTGCACACCCACACATAGATAAACCTTACAATGAAAATAAACATGATTTTATTTTAAATCAAAGGAGTTCAAGGTGGGTACAACATGGTCAATAATTTAATAAGTAAAAATTAATAGAGTTAAAAATAATTTTAAGTATAGTAAAATATTTATTGTTATTATGTGCCTTCAAATCATTTCCAACTTATGGAGACCCTAAGGTGAATTTATCATGGGGTTCTCTGGGGGCTGAAAGTATGTGATGTGCCCAGTGCATTTCCGTAGTAAGTGGGGAATCAAATCCTTGTCTCCAGGATCATAGTCCAATGCTCGAACCACAACACTATACTGGCTCTTTAAAATATGTATATCCCACCCTATATCTAAAGACTTCAGCATAGAAAACCAAGAAAACCAATTTAAGACAATAAATAACAATAACTATAATATAATGGACTAAAATATATTAAATCATTTGTCATTTAAAACCAGATAACTCGGAGCCAGTTAATCTAAAATAACGCTAACCACACCAAAAGTGTCAACTGAATAAAATCAATTAAGCTTAAGTAAAATAAAATGGATCATCTTTGTTGTTTTTGTTACCACAGACTAACACAAAACACTGGAATCCAAAAGCACAAAACTTAAAGAGTACAAACAGAGAACCAGAAAACTAACAAGCAGCTGCTGAAATATTTAAAATATTGAAAAGAAATAGAGCCAGATTAGAGATTCTCCCAATTGTTGCACAGCTTCATTTTTTTTCTCAGGCCATTTCCACATGGGCATATTGCCCACGCTAGAGTGACCTCTCCAGGAGGTCTTCTTCACCGGGGTTTGCACTAGAGCAGTTAAAAAAAGTGAGGTTCTAGACCTCAAACTGTTCTAGCGCACCCCCGGGGGGTGGAGCTGTGAGTTTTATAAAAACCACCTTCAAAAGTGGTTTTTATAAAACTTACCCGCGCTGCCCCGTAGCAGCCCCTGGTCAAGAACTGCAGAGACGCGGTAGCGCACCCCTGCAGATCTGCCCGGGGGCGGGCTTCCGGCTGGCACGCTGTCCTAATTGGCGGAGCGCCGCCAGAAGCCGCCGGCCGCCATTTTCGGTGCTGCCGAGCGCCGCCGAAATTCGGCGGCGTTTGGAACGGCGGATCCGCGCTCTTCGGAGGGACGGAGCAACCTGCTCGTGGGTAAGCTCCACCCCTGCGTGCGCGGCCCCATTTCGGGGCCCCCCCGTGAGGAAAGGGCCTCAGAGAGCTTTGCATTTCTCCACCTTCCATGTCCTCTTTTCCCTTAGTTCTCCACTGACTCTCCAAAATCGTTCCCTTGCCTGATCATCTCTGTAATCTGTTTTGTGAAGCCAGACATCTTCTCTATTGTAGCTATGAGCCACAGGTCCTATGCAATATACTTGACCTCAAAGAGAAGGACTTTTTAAGAATCACTGTCAGTGGTATAGCAGTAAATTACAAAGTGGAGGTGCCATAGCTATGCATTTATAAAGAGTCCAAAAAATAAAATGTTGATCCATGTCAACAAACTAATTTGAATGATTTTGATTAGGGATAGGCCAACCGAATCCTGGGCAAAGATTCACGATTCACAAATCCGAATCCCTGTGCAAAAATAGGCAAACTGAATCTTTTGAATCCACCAACCAAATAGAGACCGGAACGCCCGAAAACCTGGGAGACCAGACACACAAGGGAAGATGGCAAGTAGGTCAGTTTTTTCCTTGGAGTAATAATGACCTTTGCTAACAATTTCAGAAATTACATCTGGGGTTGTATTCTAAGACATTTAAATTGAACATTTAATATTTAAGTTCAGCACTTGACTGGAAGGTTCAGGCTTCTTGAGATTTCAAGGACAGCTGAAAGATTCCTTTGCATCGCTCCCTTGCAAAGCCCTTTCAGACACAATTCTGGGGTTTGTAGTTTCCCAAGTTGTCACAGCCTTCTCTGTCAAAGTGTGCTGGTGCATCATCAAACTACAAACCCCAGGGTGCCAGAAGGAGCTATGCAAAGAATAGCCAGTTTTGACCTGGATTATCTCTGTACTGTAGTATGTGGCCCTGTTTACACAGGCAAGAAAATATGGGATTAATCCACATTTTCCTGCCCGTGTACAAAGAGCATTCATGTCATTTTCAATCTGGAGAGATCCTGAGGCAAAATTATGACAATTGTTCTGGCCCAATTTCTTCAGAGAGAGATTTGCCTTTGCCTAGGCTTTTGCTAAGGCTGAGAGGGTATGGCCTTTTCCGCATTTTGTTTTTACAACGGGGCAGCGCATCCTCCAGCGAGGACATTTGCACTTGGGGGCAGACTGGGTCCAACTACTTTCTGCAGTTTCGACTTCAGCCCGCTCTGGAACGACCAGAACCAGTGGTTTGCCGTGCTATTGAAAGACCACTTAAAACAGGTCTTTCAATAGCCTGGCGCACCCCACTCCATCACTGCGCTCCTGTGTAGATCTGCAGGCTCGCACCAGCGCAAGGCTGCAGATCTTCCGGGGGTGGGCTTCTGGCTGGCGAGCTTCTCCAGTTGGTTTTCTTCCCAAAGTGTGAAAAAGCCCTATGCCTTGCCCAAAATTATCCTTCTTTCCCTTGCTTTTTAAACCCTTTTTAAAAAAAGGATTCAAAAGATTCGCGATTCGTGAGATTCGTGGATTCCCAGAACCTTCCACGGATTTGGATCCAGATTCGGATTCAGAAAATTCTGGATTCGTCCCATCCCTAGTTTTGATTTCCATGGCAAACAAGTCTTTTGCAAAGCATGAGTCTTAATTCAAGACTCATTCAAAGGTAAGCAACCCCATAATAATTTGCCCTACAACAATGATAGTTCACAATAATAAATTGCTGTGGAGAAATCAGTTATGCTCCCCAGCTATGCTTAGAGAGAACAGGAAAGCCTGAGAGCCTGGAAGATACTCTGATCACCATTTCTGATCAGAAAACTGCAGTACTTTCAACCTCCATGCTACAGAATTACGGAACCTTAATGCGACTTAAGTTACCTTAGCTTCACTCTATGGAATCCTGGAATGCGTAGTTTTGTGATGCTGTTGTTTGGGGAAAAACACTAGAAAATTCTGTGAACTTATGCTCCTCATAGATGCTTATACAATTGTCCCACTTGGAAATTCTCTTTGAATATGGGAGTTCTGATCTTTATATACAATAAATATGTTTTGAACCTCTGTTTCAGGTCACACTGCCCTGATGCAAATGGAAAAGATTTGTGGAAATTGATAGGTGCCTAAATCAGTTCTCCTAGCTGCATGTGCTTCCTGTCTCTGAAGCTAGCTTGGTTTGATGTGGGTAACAGTTCCACTGACAATATTTGGGAGATGAAAGGGACTGGTAAGTCCCCTGGGAGAGCCAGCATGATATAATGGTTTGAGTGTTGGACTACAAATCTGGAGACCATTGTTTGAATTCCAGCCATGGAAACCCACTGGGTGGCCTTGGGCAGGTCACTCTCACCTTCAGAGGAAAACAAACGCAAGCCGCCTCTGAACAAATCTTGCCAAGAAAAACCCATGATAGGTTCACCTTAAGTTTACCATAAGTTGGAAATGACTTGAAGGAAGGAGGAGGAGGAGGAGGAGGAGGAAAAGGTCATCTCCTGGGCTTTGACTCCTTCTCATTACCAGGAGGGATCATTGGGCCATGGTGGTTTTTTTCTTTCATGCATACAGTTTATTATACTGCTTCAGACTGTTATGTTTATTTACATTCAGAAAGAATGATTCATCCTTCTTACCACAGGAAAGCAGAAAGCAAAGCAGAAGATGTATCTAGAAAGCATATACCTTTGCAATTCATACATCTATGTGTTTGAAAAGATAAACAGACTGAAAATCTGAGCCAAGCTTCACTGACAACTAAAGAGAGGACAGAATATATCTGGTAAATGGCTGACATACCCTTTCTAGTGTACAATTCAAAAATATGCTAATAAAACCTAGGTTTTACTAATTAAATTTACAAATGATTAGAAATATTTGCTGCTGAAAGATTTAAAGTCACTTATTGAATCCTAACTAAAGTACTTGCAATATGTGTATTCCTCTTGAGAGCTTGCTGAGGATGGAGTGCATTAAAAATATAATTGGTTTTAAAGCATGTTAGATTAAATTTTGTGCCATGATTTATGCTGTATGCTTCCTATTCACCTTTAATGTTGTTGGATTTTTCCTCCGTGCTTTGCACCACATATCGATGCATTAAGTGAGAGATCCATGTAGTGTTGCCTCTGTTACCCCAAGATACTCTAAACAGCTCCTGCACCTTGAAAGTCTGAGGCAGCAAATACAACATTTGCCATTGTTTCCAGGTTGCTGGCTAATCATTGATGACCAAATAAAGCTCAGGTCAGTTAAAAATAAAAGTATTGTAGATCTTGTATGCATACTACAATAAAGTGAATAATCTCTGTGGATTAATCTACCTAAGCAACAGCTTTTAGTGATCTGAGAAGCTAATCCACTGCTTCTCAGTTATAGGAATATAGGAAGTTGCACTATATTGAGTCAAATGTTGGTCTCTCTACCCCAGTGTTATCAGCTTGGACTGACAGTATCTCTCCAGGGCAAGGGTAAACCACTGTAGAAGGGTAGAGAGCACATTAATCAACCTCCAACCTCTATACCTCTTATGTAAAAAAAAAAAAAGTTTTGCCCCCATATGCCTTTTAGAGGACAAGGGGCCATTTTCACCATGTTTGGGGGCCTTCCTGGGCCATTGTAGGCCCCTGAACAGCTATTTTTTTAGCCATAGGAAGTGAGCAGAAAGCACTTACCGATGCAAAAAAGGCCTCTCCTGCTCTTACATTAGCCCAGAGTGGGCCCCAAACATGGTAAAACTGCCCCGTTGTTCTCTAAATGGCATTTGAAGGGGTGAAATTTTTTGAAAAAATTTGTAAAAATTTCATTGGATCCGGGAGAGGGAAGGAGGCCTTCAAACATGATGCCTTCCCCACCCCTAGAGGGCATTTTTTAAAAAAAAAATGACACTCTTGGTGGCCAAGGGGGCACAAAAGTGGTCTTGAGGAGCTGTATATGGCCAATGGGCCACATTTTGCCCACTGCTGCTCTAAGGTTTCAGACAGGATCGTTTCCTTGTCCTACCAGGAGATCCTTGATATTCCTTGGTGGCCCTCCATCCAAATATTAAACTGGTCTGACCTTGCTTCTGAAATTGGAGACTGTTTGCATTCAGAGTGTGATAAAATGATGGCTCAGAGGTCAATGAGCAATTGATTGTGCCAGAAACGGAGCCAGTGATAGAACAAACTATCTTGGCAACACTCCCATCAGCTGAAAGACAAGCAGAGACAGAGTTGTTGCAGCCAGTGCCAGAGGAAGAAGGGTCCAACAATGATTTAGAGGAATTAGATCTACCTTTGCCCCCCAGCTCTCAGTCACAGAGGAGACAAAAAAGAGCAGCTCAGAGGGAAGCCATTTTGGTGAGACTGAGAAAACAGAACAATGATGAGAAACACTTGTTTTCCTTGACTATATAAGTCAGCCAGCGTGGCTTGCTGTTTGCTTGTAGCAAATCGCTACTCAAGCTCCCACGATCCTTGTGTTCTGGCTCTCTTCACCTTTTGGATGGACCTTCGGCATTCTGGACTTTTTGATTGACCTTGACTTTGGCTCGGCTCAGCGTTTCTACTTAAGTGTTAGCACTGGACATTCCCCACTGCCTCCTCCTCTTGGGCAAGTACTATTGCTTTCATTCCTTTGGTAGTTGATAAGCACGGGCTGCAAGTTGAACTCTGACTCAGGGTGACATGATGAATCTTTCTACATTACAAAAGT
The DNA here is from genome assembly GCA_948472985.1 of Iguana delicatissima. Classification (NCBI taxonomy): domain Eukaryota; kingdom Metazoa; phylum Chordata; class Lepidosauria; order Squamata; family Iguanidae; genus Iguana; species Iguana delicatissima. The sequence continues at coordinate 57,104 of CAOKZL010003703.1, read as the reverse complement.
ATGAGGGAAGCACATGTAGCATTGTTTCCTTCAGGCAGTTCTCAGGGATAAATGCTGATAGCCATTCTTATTGCAGCTTCTTATTGCAGCTTTGACATTTTATGAAAGCTCTTTGCCCCCCCTTTTTTTCCTTCATGGAAAAGAAAAATCAACACTGCCACCCCCACCCCAGCACTGTGTCACCTCATATCTACAAAAAGTGGAATCATTGATAGTTCAGAGGAAGGACAGGGGACCACCACGGAATACTGGGAGCTGTAGGCTATGTTTCAGAGGAAGCGAATAGCAAAACCACCTTTGAGTATTCTTTGCCTAAGAAAACTTTAGGAAATTCATGGGTCACTATAAGTTGACTGGCAACTTGAAGGCACACACATACATATACACACAAGCCTGCCATACACCTTCCCAGATGCGGAAATACCACTTTGAACATGCAGTTAATGATGGTTTTCCCATGAAACTGATGCTATTGTATGTATTTGCCTCTTTTCCTGTGGGCCTAGTAACTTAAATAGCAAGAGATCAGAAGTCATCCTGCTGGGGTCCTCTCAACACTCCCTTGCTGAGACGTGCACAACTCATGACTCACCAAACAGGATATAATCCCCTCATGTATCTTGTGACAACCCAGATGCAGATGACTATGTGCCAGTAACGGATGTGTCATTATAGTTAAGCCCACATATGCCCCATTCATAAATTAATCCACAGGTCAAATTTGCAGTTTGTAGGTGACAAGAATACCTCCAGAAAAGCAAGCACCCTATTTAGTCAGGGTCAGCCTTAAGGCTACTGACATCATCAATAAAATTTATGAAATTATATATCGCTATAATTATCTATGAATAGCTTGGCACTCATTCAGGTCTTTGTATCTGCATAACACAAAATTAAATGGAAATTAATATGTGATTGATTTTTAGATGGTAATTAATATATGAAAGATATGCTTTTCACCACTGTTTGACAAAGGACCTAATGAAATTTTAGAAATTCAGAAGATAAGAGGAGAAGATGCAGCTGCACTAGGTTGCTACTGATCGCAAATGAGATGCTCTTATGCAGTTTTTCTGTGGAGATACACAGTAAAGCAAAGGTTCAAAGGTTTCATTAGTAAATTGGTTGGCAAGTAATATCAATCCTGCCCTAGAAGGACCTGTCCTATTGTTGTTTGCATATTGTAGCAGCAAAAACAACAAGATGTTTAATTTCTGTGTACTTATTTCTAGCTATCTGTGGACCTCAAAGGTCAATGTGATTTATTAACACCTACTGAAAGTTATTTAAAATGTGGAACAATAGCAATAACCTGATGCTAATGTGCTAGTTTGCATTCAGTTGAGTAACCAGAATTTTATCAAGCACATCTTCCCATTTTGCCTTACATGTTCTCCACCACCTGCTTCACAAAGACATTATATCACATAATATTGTTTCTGTTCATTAAAAAAATGGCTAAAATTATTTTTCTCAAATGTATGCAACCATGACATCTCTTTCAAGTCCTGTTCCTTGGACTGACTGTGGCTTCTAGGCCCATCCGTAGGCTATACAATCTGCTCACTGCAAGCTTTAACTGTGCAAATGCATTCCTAACCACAGGTGCAACCTGAACTTCCAGGCTCAGAGCTGAATCCAGGAGCACACCTAAACTGTGGACCTGTGTCTTCAGAAGGAGTATAATCCCATCCAACACAGGCAGAATCGATATTCCCCAATCTGTCTTTTGACTAACTAGGAGCACTTCTGTCTTGTCAGAATTGTCAGTTTGTTCACCCTCATCCAGTCCATTATTGGTGACAGGGACCAGTTAAGGACCAAAACAGCTTCCTTGGCTTGTGTTGGAAAGGAGTAATAGAATTGTATGTCATCTGCATACTGATGAAACTAAACCTTAAAACTCCAGACAACCTCTACCAGCAGTTTTACGTATATGTTCACTAGCATAAGGGACAGAAGTGAGCCCTGAGAGCCCCACAGATCAACAGTCAACAAGCTGAGGAGTCCGCCCACACTACCTTCTGGTTCATCCCTCCAGGAAGTAACAAATCCATTGCAAAACGATGCCCCCAAGTCCCATCCCAGTGAGGCAATCCAGAAGGGTCCCACAGTCAATGGTATCAAAAGCTGTCAAAAGGTCCAGCAGAACAAACAGGAACGTACTTGCTATGTCTAGTTTCCGGAACAGGTCATCCATCAAGACAACTAAAGACAATAGTGGTGAGGAAAGAATAAGAGACAGGACTCAGTTTGATCCATCTTTCTTCCTCAGACTCCACCCAATTTATACAGTCTGAAAACTTCAACATCCTAACTAGCACTGCAGGTATGCCTCAGCTAATGAAGTAGATGTGTTCTTCAGCATACTTCTTTAACAGAAAATGTAGTTATCAGAGACACATGTAAAATGAAAAGAATAGAGATGATTTCCCATACCACAAAAAAAGAAGAATGATTTGACATGTTTTAAAAAAAACCTATTATTCAAAACTACCAATATGCACATGTGAAATAAAACAACCAGGTCAGGTAAACCTTTCAACCTATAAAACCTATAGGTTATATAGGTTTTCAACCTATATAACCTATTAAACCTATAATGTTACCAAAAAACCATGTTGAACCATTTAGAGACTACTTGAAACCTTCTTCCAAAATGCATCCAGGATTTTTTTTTCCCTTCAATAGCTTTCACTTTTCTTATGAAGTGTCATTGCCATACTTACAGCTCTATGGTTTTTTTAGCATGCTACGGGGAGATGGTGAGGCTGGCTATTGTGCAGTTTCCTTTTCCCTCTCTTTTGCTTTCACACATGTACAGGAAGGGATTCTGGAGGCAACTGTTGTTTACCCTACCTGTTGTAGGCAGACACAAACAGCTGCAGTAGAAACAGCTAGAGTAGCATTCCATTCTTTTCCAGCTCAAGATTTATTTCATTGTTTTCTACAGACACACTGTTGCAACCCAACAATATAAGTCTATGTTTCTCCAGACCTTCTTGACCATATTCCCAGTGTCAATGCTGAAAAAAAAAAACCTCCATTTAGAAAGAGGACAAGGAGCAAATGGGGCCTGGGTGGGTGTTAAAAGGCTTTGGAAAAAGAAGCTTCTTTGTCAGAGGTTTTGTTTACTGACGTATCCCTGTACTTTTGTTAAACAGCACGTCTGCTGATCCTGATAACTGTATTCTTCCAATAGGATGGAGGAAACAAGAACTGTAGAGCCTCCTCTCTTTATTTTGGTATTCATGGGTTTAATTATTCAGAAATGCTTCCCAAAAGTCTTCTGCAGCAATGGAAACTTGATGGGACTTTTGTGGCTGGGTTATGCCTAGACAGTGGCTTGTTCAGGGAGTTCAGTTCTGGACTTCAGAACTGAGCCATGGTCTTGGAATCCAAGAGGCTTTTTGTATTACCAGTTTTGACTATAGACCTTTAGAACCTTCAGTGCTTCCTATAGTCACTGCTTCTCTTTCTCCCCGCAAGCACTGGCAAATTAAGTTCACTTCTCTCAGCTATGAGCGTTAGAATTTATTATTGCCAAATAGGCAGGAAAATCCCATTTCTCACAGAACAGGAGTCTTGATTTACCAGCCAACATAATTGCAAAACATTGTTGCTGCTCCTGCTGCTGCCAGCACTACATGCTATGGTACATGGTCATATTTTTGGTGCAGTGCCATATTTAAACAATGCTAACCATGAAGTCTATACTTTTCAGACAGAGCCTGGAAAGTACATTTGGAAAGGAACTCATTACAATTACAATTCCAAAGTCCTGCAAAAAAATTATTTTGGGTTTCTTGACAGTAATTGCAACAGTTACTTCTTACAAAATCATCTGAATGCTACAAGGTATAGCATGCCTAGATATAGAGCACGCTGTCTCTCCATACACTTCATTGTCATTTCCATACCCATAACAGAACATGAGGAAACAGTGTGATTTGCAGACACCCTGTTAGTGAGGCCACATGCTCATGATATTCATGATAATGAAAACAACTCAGTTACAATTACATCTCAAAAGGAGTGAGGTTATCCCTTATTAAGTCACTTTTATGATATAGTTCAGTTAAGTTTTCATTATTGAGAAAAGTAATCTGTAACAAGTCAGTAGTTATTGTAACTAGCTATTTCTTAGCTCTGAATCCAGTGCATATAATGCATGAGTAAGGAGCCACTATGGAGCAAATGTACTTGTTTTAAAAAAGTTTGGTAATCCCCAGAGAACTCCCTTTTAGCCACACCCACATGGCTCCTTTGGCAAGAGCTGATTCAAAGGTAGTGAAGGGTGATTAACAGAAAGCAAACTGAAGAGTCATTAATCAACCTGCATTGTAAAGTGTGGGGGGAAAGAAGGGCACGGGAACTGACAGGGAAATTCTAAGCTCCTTGAGCCTGGCACCAAGTGAAATAAAAGGCAGACCAAGGCTAAAAAGTTCATGAATATGTTCCAATTAATCTGTATGCGCCACTGCAATGCTCTTTAGTTTGGTTCATTTAAATCTGAAATTCCCTTTCCCGTTGATGTCAGCTAGTTAGCCAAGATGGTGCATTACTGTTATGATCACTGCACTGCACCTAATTTAGATTTATCTCTTTAGGGATTCAGCTCCACCCCCTGCTAGCTAATATGCTCACCATGTTTAATGATGCAAAAAATTTCCCTGAGTACAGGTTATTTATCTTTATCAGGGCTTGCTTTTGGCTGGCTGTCAGTTATCAGCAAGAATATTTGTTCCTAAATGGTTTGTGCTCATCCATATTCCAGTGCAATCCAGAGGCCCATATTATCACTAATATTTGCAGTAAAAGTGTTTCAGATCTTCTGATACACTTTAGTAATACTGATTTATGAGTCTAAAGGAGCTCTCTTTCTGATTCAAGGATATGAACTTCTTGTCAGAAAGTGACAAAAAATCTATCCAACACAGCAAAGCAATAGAGATTGAGCCTTTCTCCCCCCCCCCCACAGAACTATTCTGACCTCTGTAGGGTTATGTCTGCATGCATGCATGCTTGGAATAAAAATAGGAGTGGAGAGTCTTTATTATTTCTGCAAGTATTTCCTCTTTCTCAAAAAAAAAAAAAAGGACATTACATATTAGATATTGCATATTGTCCTTTTTTTCAAAATCCAGAAGTAGTTTTCACAAGGGCAAAGTTTTGTATCCCATTCAAAGTACTTGACTTGTTTGCCACTAAATAAAGCGCTGGGCTGCAGCGCTTTCTAAAAAATAAGAAGACATGTTCTTTTCCAGCATGTGGCACACTCAATAAATACCCTCCAAACCTTACATAGGAATTTGACGCTTTTAATGTACCCATACCTTAAAGGTTTGGGAAAGCAACTTTTAGACTACTATTTCCCAAATCCTCCTGATGGATTCTGAGAGACGTAGTTAAAAAAAATAAGGAATTTTCCCGAGCTCTTACCTTACTAATAATGGAAGTCCTGCTCAGCAGCAGAGCTTGGAGTGTGTGGAGGGGGTCAGGAGGGGGCATGGCTACAGTGTGTGGGGGCATGGCCATGGCACACAGGGGCGTGACTACAAGCTGGGATGCCCCAAAAATATTGCTGCTGGGGCAAACTGCTCCCACTGCCCCCCGTCACTACGTGACTGTCCTACCCCACGTTTTCCCTGAATCCCATCTTACCAGTAATTACAATCACAAGCACATAGGAGACTGCCTTATATTGTACAGACCAATCTCTGCTTATGCTGTTTGGTATTTCATTGGAGAATCCTTATTCATAGCTCTGTTTATTTCTGTTTTCAGAATAACAAAACCTAATAAGCATTCATGACAGATATCCCTGAATTCATTGTTGCACCATAATTTCTAACCAATGCAGAGACAACATTCTTCTGTATGGCACAAGATGTGGAAGGCTGTTGATCTGTGCACAGAGATGATTTCTGATTTAAAATGTCCAGTACAGAACGTCAGACTTGGAACAGTGTTGGTCCAAGATATTTTGGAACCTGAAGTGGAGACCAAATATTCCCTTCATTTTCTAGCTAAAGGCAACAGTTTAAAATGTGTTGCTGCCAACCCTGAGGAATCAATTCTTGTCTTAATATATCCCTCACATCCCTATGGTGCAACCTGAAACAGGTTGTTCATCACAGAGAAACCTGGGTTCAAATTCACAGTCACTTATGAAATCCATGTCATTGGCTTTGGTTAAGCCACTGTCCTTGTTTTGATCCAGCAGAGCTCTTGTTCTTATGTTCTTAGAGTGGATTAAAAGAAAAGACTGCCTAGTCCAGAAATCTCACTGGTAGTAACCAACCATCAGGTGCCCATGGAAAATCCCCTTGTGCCCTTCCCTTCAGTGACTAGTCTTCACAGTATTATCAGAAGACTTGCATGTGAGGGGAAAATAACCTCATACAGGGTTATTGTGGAGAAAAGGTATATTAGCTCCTAAATTCTAGGAAGAAGAAAGGGGGAGAATGGATGTGAAAAAATTTATTATCACCTTTCATTCCCTGCTAACCAGGCAGCATAGGACAAAAACTGATTGTGGTTTCACTTATATTTGCACTAGGCAGGAGTGGGTGTGCCAGCAAGTTTTGTGCACATTTTTGAGCTTCTGAAGAGAGACATAGGTTCATAATGGACAGTAGACACATTCACCTTTAAGGCAATCCTCATGGCTGTGATGATCTACCTGTGAAAAGGTGTTTTGTTTCTTCACAGCATGCCAAGAAGCTAAGAAAACCTGAGGTCTACTTCTTACAATATTCTGTGATGTTGAGTGCAGGTACCTGGTCATGACAGTTTTTCACATCAGTCATCCCAAAATGTGAATATGTATTTAAATGGCCACTTTTCCTGCAAAACACAGAGATGTATACCAGTGGTATACACATCTGTGTTTTGCAGTGGGCTAGTTGTCAGTGGGCTAGTTGAATCCACTCTGGGTTTTAGTTCAAACTTTAAAGGAGCTTTCCAAGGTGCTGAACCCCATCCCCCAAAATAAATTTGATAACTCCTTTAAAGCTGTGAGTGTAAGAAGGAATGTGCTACCACTCCAAAGACCCTGTGTCTTGACACCTTCTTAGCCTGCTTTGCCTTAGATAAGCAGGTTAATTCATACTCAGCTTCTCCTTCCTGCTCTCCATGGCTCCTGGACTACGAGAAAAAAAACCAGACCTGACTCCTCTTTGACATTATACCACTTTCAGCCATATGTGCTAAGGTAGACAAACATTTTTGTAAGCCATTTGGGCCTTGCTTGCTTATTTGTCTGTAGTTCTCAATGCCGCTCAGGCCCAAGCCTATATGGAGGACCATGCTATCCCATATGAGCCTGCCTGGGCCCTGAGATGTTCGGGGGAGGCCCTTATCCTGGTCTCTCTACCCTTTCAGAACAGGTCATTCAAGTACAGAAGAAGGCCTTCTTAGTGTCTTCCCTCGGGTTGCAGACTTCCCTCTCTAGGTCCTTCCTTGTGTCCTTCCATCAGCAGGTAAACACTTTTTTTAAAAAAAAAAATTCTGAATGGCTTTGGCTGAATGGCTTTGCAAGGATTTCTATTACTGTGTTATTCTATTGTTTTATTGTTCACACTCTGACTTTTAGCTATTATTTTTGTGTGTTTTTATCTGTGCTTGATTAGTATTTGTTTTATTCATTGTAATCTGCCTAGAGTCCCAGTTTTTGGGGGAAATGAGTAAACAACAACAATAAATAGTTTTTCTAGCTCTTTGAAGTCATGATATACAATACTGGAACTGACGCTGGCCAAACTACAGTCTCCATACCCACATCAGAGAGTGCAACTACTAAGGGGGATTGTCTAAGTTTCTGAGCATTCCTGAACCAAATTCCTGCATATGAGCATTCCTGAACAATAGATTTCAGTATCTGACTATGAAACAGTATCAACATCCCTGAAAGGTGTAGCGATTGGCATAAAGTTGTTCCATCTCTAGAACAGTAATAAAACCAATCAGGCACACATTTAAGATGTCTTGAATTCTGTGCTAGGAGAAATGTGAGATATAACTTAAATAATTAAATAAACATATGTAGCATTACAGAGGCCGCAAACCATACTGCAAATAAGCCTTGCATAGAGTTGCCATATGTGAGTTCTGCAAACCTCATCAGCCTATTTTGCAAACTATGCCCAGTAACTATGGCACTGCTTGTCTGTCTGATAGATCCTACCATTATGTTTCAGCCTTGAAATATAGATAAAGAGCTGATCTAGGAGAGCCAATACAGTGTAGTGGCCAGAGCGTTCAACTTGTAACAGGGAAATGCCAGCTCAGATCCCTCTGATCCCAAAGCTTACTTGATGCTAGCTGATACTAGCTGTCAGCTAAACCTACCTTACAATGTCATTGCAAAGATAAGAGAGGAGAGCTATGGGCCTTTCTGCCCTACACTGTTATAGTGCTATTATTCCACTTTCAACATCCTGTGGAATTCTGGGGTTTGTAGTTTACTGAGGCCAAAGAGCTCTCTGGCTAAGAATTTTAAATGCCCTTCCCTCAACTGCAAACCCAAGGATTCCACAGGATGTTGAAAGTGGAATAATAGCACCATAACAGTGTAGTGCAGAAAGGTCCCATGTAAAGTGGTATTCTGCATTGCTAGTTCAATATATGATTAGCTGGAGTTTGAAAGGGACACTTCATCTTACACCTGAACTGGTAATCGTAACAATCTTGTTCTGTTAATGTGAAAATGTGATATACTACATGTGCTATGTACAATATGAATATATCTACAAGTTGTTCCTTCTGTAAAGAGATAATACATATTTTTAAAAAAGTGCCAACACAATGGGGTAGATACGATTTTGTCCTCTTTATGCCACCTTCACATATTTTGCTTCTATGTCTCAATATAAATCTTTTCTATTACTTACAGCTCATTGCTGCTGTGGTAACTGCATACCCCACTATCACATAATGCATCATAGGGAAATAATTTGCATGGTACTGAAGAATGATATTCCTTACATTAATGTGTGTGTGGCTCATGTGGTCATTTATGGTGATCTGGCAGAGTAAGAGGGCTGCAGTGCAACCCAAAGCAAGTTCACTGAAAGCAAGTTCATTTAGAAGTAAACCCCATTGAGCTCAGTAGGTCTCAGTCTCCAGCAAGCATCTTCAGTACTGTAACCTTTGAAAATATAGCAAACTTAAATGTATTAATGATTTTCTTGTAAATGGAGAATTGGTTGGTGGTCTTCACCTTCACAAAAGTACTGTTTGGAAAAAATCATATTTAGCTTGGAGAAGAGAGAATATTGGAGAATACCAGACAAAGGGGGAAATGAAAGAATGAAAATCAAATATTTAATCTTATAGAAAGATCTGTGCATGTTGAATTTTTATGGTTTCCATAAGGGCTGGATTAGTTTAATACATTTACTTTTGAGTAAATTGAGGAAGGGGGAACTGGAAGAGAAGTCCCAGCACTTTTTGCATCTGAATACAAACAGATCTCACAGATTTACATAGATGTATAAACACACACACACAGAACCACACACACTAATCACTCAAAGCACACTGCAGGCTCTGCACCACCTCCAGCAGTCACCACTGCTATTCCTCCCCCCATGCCCTGGCCACTACTCTCAACCACCTTCAGAGCTGCTACAGTTACTACCACGAATGCTTCCCTGCAATAACAACCTGATTTTAGAAGGAGGAAATCTGAAGCCATTATTGGAGAAAGAGGCAGAGAGATTCAGAGTGATGCAAAGTCTTTGCTTATTAGAAGAAGCAATTGGAATTCACAGATTGCTGAAGCGGGGCAAATGCCTAAGGAGCAGCATCTGTTCCTTTTGCCCTGCTGGTAATGACAAGGTGAGGCATGGTTTGGCTTGGCTCTGTCCTATTCTGCTTTGCCCTCAGACTAGATCTTCCTGTTCAGATTCAGTGGTATGGAAACACTAGCTCACAAAACAAAGGGGGGAGAACAGTGCTATTTAATATATATTGCTACTAGGGGGCTTTTAACTGAGATAAGCTTTGTACCAGAGCACCAAGATTAAAAATCATGATCAAATTCTGTTCAGGGAATTGTAGTCCAAAATGTAACTTTCTAAAGCCCTGTGGACATGACACTACATTCTCATACATGCTTTAGTCCTTGAGATTTTAAAAAAAAGAAATCCTTTGGAGAGGGTCTAGTTTTATCCTACCCAATTTGATGTCCAAGCTATTATCTGCATGATTGCTGCACAGATTTACAAAACAGTGTGACAGTTCTTTCTGAAATGTTTTCCTTTTCATAAATAAGGTTCAAGCTTTATTTGAAACATATTGTTCTCCTGCGATCTATATTTGTATTTGGATCTATTATATACAGGAGTAGCTCTTTACTGGATTTTGAGATGGGGATTTGTTTTGTTTTGCTTTTTGTGAAGAAGCATTGAATCTGTATGCAGGGGAAAAAAACAACACCAATTTGCATTAGAATGCTGTCATTAGCCTTTCTTCATATGATAGCATTATTTATAGTTCTCAACCAAGATCAAGGCCTCTTGGCTGCTCAGCAAGACAACAATACAAGGCACTATGCAGTCTTTTGGGTTTAGGCAGTAACAATTTCAGAGCCAACATGACGGAGTGGTTTGAGCATTGGACTACACCTCTGGAAACCAGGGTTCAAATTCCCACATGGCCATGGAAACCCAAGGGTAACCTTAGGCAAGTCAAATTCTCGCAGCCTCAGAGGAAGGCAAAGGCAACACTCCCCACGCTCCTGAAAAAAAATTGGCAACTAAACCTCTTGATGGGTTTACTTTAGGGTTGCCATACAGTGGAAATGACTTGACATCACACAGCAACAAAATTAATTTCACATAGACCCTTTCCGCACGTGGTTATTAAGGCGACCCAATGCGTCTTGCCATGGAGGTCTTCTGCACATTGGAGCAGACTAGGTTCAATTTATTTACCTTCATTCCACACGTAATTCCAACTAAATGCACCCCCATGTGGTGGTAAAGCACGCTATTTGAAAACCAGAACAAATCGGTTTTCCGATTTTCCAGATTGATCTGATTCGTATTTTCACAGTGGTGCAGACACGTACATTCGTGCCAATGCAAATTGGTGGTCAGGGGAGGGCTCATGGGAAGGGCCAGGGGGTAGTATGGACTTTCGCACATACGCACGTACGCAATGACGTACTAAACCATGCAAAAAAAAGGGAAGCCAATCACAGCTGACAGGGCGGGGTGAGGGGAGTAGTGGGAGTGGCCATGGCAGAGGCAGTGTAGATTCATGAACTTGCACTCCTCCGAATCAGAATGGAACATATGCAGTAGCTGTGTGGAAGGAAATGAGGGAAAGTCCGCCTTGTTTCGAGCCCAGAAAATCTGGTAGGAAATGGCAAGAACCAGTTCACCAGCCTCGTGCGGAAAGGGCCATAGACAGAAACTGTCTAATATTAATGTCCATTTTTTGATAGATAAGGAACTGAAAGAAAAACCAAGGTTGTTGTAGTTTTGATGTTGTTATTCTCCAGCTTCTGGTGACCCTATAAATGAGACCTCCAGGATCCCAGTCATCAATTCCCCTTCTCAGGTCTTGCAAACTCAGGGCCATGGCTTCCTCGATTGAGTCTATCCACCTGTAATGCGGTCTGTCTCTTTTTCTACTGTCTTCTGCTTTACCAGGCATTATTGTCTTTCCTGTTGAGCCATTTCATTTCATGATATATCCAAGGTGTGACTTCTTCATTTTATTCATCTTCATCTCTAATGAGATTTTGGCCTTGATTTGCTCTAAGACCTATGTATGTTTTTAGCAGTCCATGATATCTGTAGAACTCTTCTCCAAGACCACATTTTAAATAGTTTGATTTTCTTCTCCTCACCTTTCTTCACTGTATAGCTTTCACACCCATATCCAGAAATCAGAAATATTGTGGTCTGGATGATTCTGGTTATACTGTTAGTAATATCTCTTTACACTTGAAAATCTTATCTAGTTCTTTCATACCTGTCTTTCCAAGTTTTAATCTTCTCATTTCTTGACTACAGCTTCTATTTATTAATGACGAAGCCAAGGTATAGGAAGTCTTGCCGTGGAGGTGGGGAGTTATCAGTTTAGCTTTCTCCCACATTCAGATTTTAAAACTGGTTAGTGCTTTTCATCTTGAAGAAACCTGTGAAGCTGAGCAAATTCTTCAAAACCAGACTTAAACAACATCCCTCCCTCTTTGCAGCAGCCATATTCAATAGGTACTGCTGTTCCTAGTATGGATAGGCCCGTGTTGTATCCCTCTGCCATGTAAGTGTTACAAAGAAGTGCCCCTTTATTTAAAAGAAAGAAAAGAGAAGAGAAGAGAAGCAAACAATTTAGGAAAGCTAGAGTTGAATCTATAGGGAATTAAACCTAAACTTCTAAGACCTGCTTGAATCTGTCAGACATTAAGGACCTGCATGCATCTGTGTCTCCCAGGTCTAGCAGCATATTGATTTCTTACAGTGGCAATTGTGGTCAACGTCATGCTTCTTGTGCGTGGCATATTTTAGTACATTAACATTTGAGTATACATGGGGAAAATGTACCAACAAGCAAGCAGAAGTCACCAACTCATCTGTAGTAAGTAAAGAACTAGAATAAAGAATCAAACATTCTTCTGTGTGTCAGTTTCACTGTCTTCCAAAGTTGTCTCATAGATGCATTAGGAGAAACTTGCATATACACACACACACATCACTTCAGAATACATCCACTACCAGTTGGTTCACAAGTCGTAACTGCTGTGTTCCTTAGCTTCGTTATGCAAAAATTGAATGAAAGGGTTATCACACATAGGCCCTTTTCGCACACCATTTTCCATGCGAAATGGCCACGGGAGCACCGCAGGATTGTGAGGACAGTTCCGCATGACATACTCACGATCGTGCAGTGCTCCCATAGCGATCCCGTGGCAATCACAGATTATATCATTTTCAGTTCTTTGCCAAAAATGACCCACAATTGCACATTCCTCCCATGTCCCTCCCACAGTTACCTGGTGTGCAGAACCTCAGAGAGTGTGATGGCCATGCTTCCTCCCCCAGCGCAGCCTGAGAAAGTAGCCGGCTACACTGTGGAAGGAAGGGGAGGAGCTATCATGCTTCCTTCCATCCAGCAAAGAACTGGTGTGGAGGGAAGCACAGGGGACGTGATTCCCTCCCACAAGAGGCTTTTCACGTAATCCCTGCACAATAGCAGTGAGGAAAGGTAAGATGTGAAAAGGGCCATAGAAAGGAATTATGGATTTATGTTGTGGTTCCACCTCTGGGGTCACACCCTTCTTGGCTCCCCCTCCTTCCATATCCATGTCCAATGCATCCAGTCATACAGGCTTCCATCTTTCAGAAAAAATACATATACCTGCTGCAGACACACATATCTAATATGTGTATGTGTAGGCTGGGGTGAGGGGCAGCACCACCTCTAAGGTCAGGCCAGCCTAAATATGGTTCCATAACAGTTTTGTGTGGATGGCCCTTAACATGATCAATATGATCAATATATGCACAGTTCTTTCCTTCTTTTCTTTTCTTTTCTTTTCTTTTCTTTTCTGATGTGTTATTTACTAGGGCAAGAATCCTGACGGGGGTTATGAATGCACCCTAGTGCTGCCCAATCCTCCCAAATCCTCACTTATAAAGCAAACAAGCCTCAGATCTCTCTAGTGTTCCACAGCTTCCCTGACAAGCACCCTTCTAGAAACAACCATGGGAGGATATTGCATTATCAGATCTTCTCAAGGGCATTCCAGAAAGTGAGATGACCCAGGAGCCAGCCTGCCTTTGATGCCCTAGAATAAGCCAAGAGGATTTTTTTTACAAGTTAAAATTTTAAGTTAAAGGTTCCTTCCTCGGAACTTTCTACTTTAAAACAAGTCCACGCAGCATGCTTTAGCACTCTGCTGTCAACCTTCCACAATGTTTTTAAGATATTGTTTGCACACCTGAGTTGATTTTCTTAGACATGATCCATCAGCCAATAGGGCAAATACAATGACAGGCAGTTTCTTGAATTCCACTGTGAAAAGCAGAAAGGAGGGTTATGGGTCATTCCCCCACGTAGGTCAAGTGAAAGGGAGAGAAGGGACGGGAAATGCAGATAAGCAAGGGGCAAGCAATCTGTTTGCTCTCTAATGTTTTGGACTAGAAGACGTTTTGAATGCCAACACCCTTAGCACTATAGGAACTGCCTGCCCTAAGATAAATTATTACAAAATAGGTATCAGGATCAGTAATATACCTGGCAAAATGGATGGAATTGTAAGAAGAAAAATGGCAGTTCAGTTTTGGTTAAAAAACCATACCTTCCAATATTTCACAGACGAAAACTAGGACATGTGTGGCCAAGTAAAATCAGAATGGGGTTAAGATGGCAAAGGTTGTTGGTAAGAAAGAACACATGAGCTAGGAGTGGCTGCAGCAGTTTCCTTTTGCCTGAGCCTACTAGGAAGGGCAAGACTCTACAGCCACCTCTCCTCTCCCTCTGGCTGAGTTGAAGGCAAACCACTTTTGCACTGTGATTTCAGTTTGCACAAGGGCAGGATTTGAAACAGAGGGACAACAAAGCATTAATCCAGACTTTCCTTGCCAAATCAGGACAGTTGGAGGGTAGGATAAAACACAACACAGCAACTATCGTAGAGGAAATTGCCTTGCCATATTTGTATGTATTCATTTAGCTAACGTTTTTATTAGCAGAAAAATTGATACATATTTTAATAAATCAGTCTGACCAGCTGCTTTAACCTAGCAGCTGTCATATTTATCTGATTCCTGGTCAGAGGATGACTTCTTCCAAGGTCAGGGTAGTCCCTGGTTTTGAAGTATGTCCAGGTAAGGTAGAACCCAGTGCCTTTGTTCTCTCACAAAAGTCAGGACCAGAACTTCTTCTTACCAAGAAGTTTATTCAAGAAAAAAAGAAAAAATACAGCTGAGGAGAGTACAGTTGCTGAACCTTGAAAAGATCAGTCTGTGATATATCAGTTCTGTGTGGTTGCTTCTGCTGGTAGCCCTGCCTTATGGTGAGCATTTATTCCTTCTACTGGTTTCCTTTTTAAAAATACTCTATCTGGTCTCCAAACAGATGGAGTTAGCCCAGGACCTCGTGATGTCATGATGTTTATTACATGAAAGCTGCCCATAACATGTCCAATTGTAGAACAGAGTCAGCAATTCCATTTTGCCTTTGTAAAGATGGAATTTTGTTTAGAACATGATATTGAATTTTCTTTGTGGGCTGAATAACCCAACTATTTTGTTGGAAGCTTTTAAATTGCATAAACTTTTTGTTCCGAATTCTGAAAGACACAAAGTAGCCCAAATAAATGCAGCCTCATAACACCATTTTAAATTGTTTCTCCTGCTGCTAAAGTGGCTCTTCCTTTGTTGCACTGGAAAGCATAATGCATCAATTCCACAAAATAAGTTTGCTTTTCAAATATGGAACACCTTGCGTTGATTCACAGATGAATCTTGACACACATCTGCTGCAGAAGGTTTGTTCTTTCAGAATGTTGTATACAAGAATGGACTTTTCTGATCTGCTGTACAAACCCAGACAAGATTATTTTTTTATTTCATATTTACCAAAAGCTTAAAAACTGAAAGCTCCCTGAACACATCTGAGCAACTCCTACTAACTAGATACTGCTTCAGCTGTCAGAAATTCTCCAACTTCTATTTATCATCTGCATGGCAGTTTCAGATATAATGTGTGCTCAATTTTTATTGAGTTTGCCCTTACAACAACCCTTTCAAGTAGGTGACTGTTATTCTGATTTTACAGAAGAAAAACTGAGAGTGAACATCATAATATCATCACAGCAGTGCAGCATGAGTCTGTTTCATTTTAGGAAGATGTAAATGAATCCTACAGTGCCTTTAGAGAGCCAGTACAAGGTAGTGGTTTGAGTGTTGGGCTACAGCTCTGGAGATCAGACTTTGAATCTCCACTCTGGCATGAAAACCCACTGAGTCACCTTGGGTAAGTCACATTATCTCAGCTTCAGAGAAAAGCAAAGGAAAACCTTCTATTAACAGACCTTTCCAAGAAAACCCTGTGATATGTTTGCTTTAGGGTCACCATTAGTCAGAAATGACTTGAAGGCATACAAGAACAGTAGTACCTTTGAGAGTAACTGAGAATGAGATGCTTCCAGAATTTCTTTTGTGGATTCCAGTCCACTGGGACTGTTGCACTGGCTGCACCGGATGAAATGGACTGGAGATCATGAAAGCTTCATGCCAAAAATTTTGCTTTCATAGTCCCCAAATTAGTACAGATTCCCTTCTACATATTTCAACTAGAAACCACCAAAAATGGTAACCACATGCCCCTTCCCTTTTTAAATTCTTCATCATCACTCTAAGAAAAATCAAAAGGAAATGGAAGCATAGCAGAACCTTTTCTATTTCTTTGTTTTCCAGATATAGACTACAACACTGTGGTCTGGTTTATGGTCCAGAAGCTTCTGCTAGTATAGCAGAAAGGCTGTTAACCAATGCATGATACAGAATTCATATTCTACAAGAATTGAAATCCCACCATTGGTACAATTGAATTCAAAGTGCAAAAGTAATTTGACCTCATTTAAGTCAACAGAGGGGAGATGGGTGCTACTTCGGATGGGCTGAAAGATGAGTCCATTGGACACCCCCCCCAACCCCAGTAAGCTGCCCAGCCCAGCTGACTGTTTTCAAAAATGTTTTTTGAAAGGTGCTGTTTTGAAAGATGGATTTCTTAAATTTTTTGAAGTCATTATAGTTGTTAGCCCAACAGCATTTTTTTGCAGAAACAAAATAAATAAATAAATAAATTGTAAATAAATTGTGTCTTCTTTGCAGAACTACTTCTGTCCTGTATCCACTTTATGGCTGAATTCCACTATTGCACAGGAAGGAATCTTTTCTCTATAATCATTTCCTCCAACACCATTAACTGGGATGAATGAAAGTTTTTCTTCCCTTCTGATGTCTAGAACTAGACTTTGCACCCATGCCTACCATTTACTTCAGCATAAAATATCTATGCCATCCTGTTGTTCAAAGGTTAGTGCATCTTTCTAACTAACTAACTATACACTATCAGTGAGACAGTAAATCTAATCTGATTTTTAATTCAAGCTTTAAAGGAACTATCCAAGATACTGAATCTATATTGCGGATAGGGTTCAGCAACATGTATAGTTCCCTTAAAGTTCTGACTGAAGCTCAAGAGTAAATTCACATCCCATGATCCTGAAAGACATCAGCCACTTTTATTTAATGCATGTTGCACAGGTTTGTAACTGTTTAAGTTGTCAAACTCATTTTTTTAACCATATGAATGTATATATATATATTCAACAGAAGTTGGATCCTATTTAAGGAGAAAGGTGGGATTTTAATTGATTAATTAATGAAATTGTTTGCAGTTTCCTAGATTTTAAATTCTTCATATAATAAATCATGTGACTTGTTTTCCACCATACCTAAGCACTAATGCCAAAACTAGACTTTGCAGGAGTGTTGCCATAATTATCAGCAAGGTCCCCAACCTTTTTAATATTACCTCCTTCTTTAGCTAAGACTTTCCATGACATCCATACCCCATCTTACCCATGAATCCACCAAAATCTGATAAAAATGTACTCCAGCATCTCAATAAACATATTTCCATCTCCTCCTCTGGTTTTTTTCAGCAACTTTCTCAATATCCACCACTCCATATAAAAGATCTTTGGGTCCTAAGCAGAGAAGACATTGTGTATTGCATTGATCTTTCTCATATTTCCAATTTTGTGGTCTTCCTTAACTGGAAACTCTGACTTGACAACAAGATGAAATATAAAATCAGATGGTAATAACCTTGAAAATAGATATTTCTTATGGATAGAACTCTCACTGCTCTGCTTGGAGTTTCATCAAGTCTAACATTGGCCCTATTCACCTTTGTGCTATTAGAATACTTACTTACATTTCTAAGGAAAAGAAGGGGAGAGAGAATCAGCACATTTAAATGTCAGAATTTGGCTCATGTTCTTTAGCTTCCCCAAGTGATACAGACTCATCTAAATAAATTATGGGGCTTAGCTACAACCAGAATAAAAATCTGCTACTAAAGGCAGACATAACTGAAGGAATTTGTGAAAGTAGTTTTTTATAACAAGACAGAGACTCTTTGGGAGAAATCATTCTGTTGCATTATTATATTTGTCTCTATATACCCACCCATTAAAAAAACATGGGTTCAGTTTATTTCTTCTGCTTCGCACTTTGATTACTCTTAAAATTAAATGTGGATCATGATTGTCTTGTATTTGCTGTGGTTCCTTGCCAGCTATAGAGGCAGATGTTTTTCAAAGGCTTCACACTGCTCTAGGTTTTGGTCTTAGATTTCCCCCTTTAGACTTAGAAGAACCTCCTATAAGGTGAAATTACTTCAAGGGTAGAAAATAACCCATCTCTGTTGTATGCAATACCTCTGCACCAGCTCACCTCCCATTGAAAGTGAAGGCACTTGGATTCAAAGCCCATTTATCTGTTTAAATTAACAGAGAAACAGTTGTAGACTGAGAAATTTCAATCAGGAACTGAGGAATAGGAACTGTTCATAAGAAAGTAATTGGCTACCATTCCACATTAAAAAGTCAAATATAAGTGACATACAGGAAAAGTGAATATTAGTGGTGGTGGCACACCCACTATACTTATTCTGTGACTTTTTAGTCACAGAATTAGCATCAGTATTTACATTTCTATGGAATATGTAACTTGTCACAGGAAAAAAAATCATGTTGTTCATGAAATAATCTGCTAGCAGACAATGGTCTAAATCCAACTGTTAGTCTTAACTAGAGGAGACCTACTGAATCAATATGATCTACACAATGGTTGAGTTAACATTCAGCAAGTAATTCAGCAGTTCCACTGTAGTTGATACTCACAACTGAATTTAGGCCGATATGCCCTTTCTTTGTCAGTCACACCCTCTCAATAGATCATCTTGCATAGTTGAAAACCAGACTGAATGAATTTGAATGCTAATGAAGGTGTTTTGGCAGGAAAGTAATGATAAATGCATGTTTAACCCAGCACTTATGAAAGGGCACTGGCTGGGTGTCAGGGCAGATATGTGACCTACCAGGCACCATTTTGAAACAGCACAATCTGTTTCTTCTTCCCAGGAGTCCACACAGTTTGCACAGACTCTAGGAGACTTCACTCCATTCAGGGGCTGGGCCATCCCCCAATATTCCCTCTGTTATTCTTTGAGGGAACTTTAACCCCATCATTCATTCTGGTACATATAGGAAAATTCCTTATACCACAGTGGACCATTTGTTCTGTTGTTGTTGTTGTTGTTGTTGTTGTTGTTGTTGTTGTGTCCCTTCAAGTCATTTCTGACTTATAGCAACCTTAAGATGAACCTGGGGTTGAGAATATGTGATGTGCCCAAGGTCACCCAGTGGGTTTCCACAGCCATGTGGGAATCAAACCCTGGTCTCCAGGGTGGTTGTAATGCTCAAACCACTACACCATTCTGGCTCCCTATTGGTTCATCTACCTCAGGTTTATCTTCTGAAACTGGCAGCAACTATCTAGGGCCTCGTACCTTTCCCTGCACCAGTAATCTTATACCTTTTTAAGGAGGGAATGAATCTGGCATCTTCTATGTACCAACATGCCCTCTTTTAATGAACCACAGCCCTTCCTTAAAAGGCTACCTTGCAACAGCTCCTACTTTTTGTCCCATCTATCCAGCACCAGTTCCCGTCTGATTTTGGAAGCTAAGCAGGGCCAGGCCTTGTTAGTACTTGGATAGGTAACCACCAAGGAATACTAAGTGCTATAGGCTATATTTCAGAGGAAAGTGCTAGCAATACCATCTCTGAGTACCACCTGCCTAAGAAAACCCTGGGAAATTCATAAAGTTGCTGTAAGTCTGTGATTCCCAACCTGGGATATGTGTACCCCCAGGGGTATGAACCAGGACACTTAGAGGTATGTGAAAAAAATTGAATAATAGTGAGAAAAGGCACATACATCAACAGTATAAGACAAGATGTAACTCAAAAGTTGTGAAATTAATTGAATATGATGACCAGTAATGGAGCAGGTTTCCTTTGGTATTTAACTTAGAAGAAAGTCCTGTTCCCTCCCTAAACAATCGATTGTGAAAATAACACTACAGTGCACATGTTCAGTGGTGCTTTTCTCACAGGCTCAGCTTTCAACTCTCCTTTCCTTCATGAACGCTTGAGTGCTGTTGCATCAGTATTGGTGTATATATAATGAGGCACCTCAGTCAGTCCTATGAACAGCATTCAATGAGTGAGTTCTTCCAGATTTTCTCTATAGCCATTTTCACCCTACTCTGTTATAGTGCTATTATTCTACTTTCAACCTCCTGTGGAATTCTCCAAAGAGTTCTCTGGCTGAGAATTCTAAAGGCTCCTCTCTAAACTGCAAACCCCAGGATTCCATAGGATGTTGAAAGTGGACTAATAGCACTAGCAGTGTAGTCCAGAAATGGCCTATTGTCTTCCCTCTTTGTCATCATTTTAAGTTATAGATTAATTCTTAAATTTTTATATTATCAGATATAGATCAGTGACTGAAAACTGGCAGAGTAAAAAAGGTGAAACATAATGTGGATAGTAACCAATTACCAAGAACTTAGTTGTATTTACTTGAATTCCTTGTATCTTTTGAGTTTTGAATGTAAATATATATGCATTATCTGTTTTTTTCCCCCATTGTTTTTTAATCTCATTACTGGGCTATTTATTTACAGTTACAACATATAGATTTGAAATAACAACAGCTATACTAATAACAAACATTTTGCTAATCTGAAGGGTATAGTTTCATGGAAAAGAGACTCCCAAGGAATGCAGAAGTGAAAAAAGGTTGGGAACCACTACCATAAGTCAATAGGCAACCTGAAGGCACATACACACACACACATCACATCCCAGTATTAGTAGTAGTGCCTCTCTAGGCTCTCAGAGAAAGCACCTGCTTCTTAACACCTGTTTCTAAACACCTGCTACCTGATCCTTCTTTAATTTACAGTGCCAGGGAATGAAGTTAAGATCTTTTATATGCAATGCATGTGCTTCTTGTCTCCACACTCTAGGATTAGATGGCAAGTAACATTAATAATTGTAGCCCCAGAAGCACTGTCTGAAAAGATCTAATCTTCACAGAATGGGCCAGATGCCAGTACTCATTGGATCACCACATAATTCTCAGACCTGGTCTAGAGTCTTTTTTGGGACCAATCCATCAATTCCCTGTTTTCTTTTCAGTCTCATTTTGAGTCATGCAACCTGTGTATAATTTTGTGCTCTACAGATTCTCAACATCATATTTTTACTGTGTAAGGATCACTCTTATAATACAAGGAAGAAGAATGATGGCAGGTAAATTGGATAAATTACCCTGAGGGGGCTCTCTTTTACTGCCCTAGCCGCTTTACTGTTCTCTGTCTCCAGTCCTGCGGTTACCACCCTGTTTCTGAGTCTCGCCCATAGGCCAACTTGATCAGTGCTTTCCTGACCCACCAGGAAAAGTAGGACAAATCCCCCCCTTTTTTATCCCTTTATATAAACAACCTTTTCAAGAGATACCACAGACAAGCTCCAGCTTGGCTAACACAGATGAGTTCCAACTGTGCCTATCATCTTTCTGTAGCCAGAATTCCTCTGGGTCTATCAAGAATGAAAACGTGGACAGGACTGCAGCTTCACTGAGCAGCAGCCCTTTCACATTACGCCATTATAAGGCCACGATTCTTCTTCATCTACCATGACAACATCCTATGGATCTGCAGTTTAGGGAGGGTTTTTCAGAATTCTCAGCCAGAGTGCTCTAGTAACTCACCAAACTCCAACCCCCAAGATTCTGTGAGATGTGCTCATGGAAATTAAAGCAGAATCATAGGGCTATAATTCTTCAATGTGAACAGCTCCCTGACCTCTGTAAAAGCTATTTTTAAAGGCAATTTTTTAAAAAAAAAATAACCTAGTGACTAGTATTAGTCCCAGGATAAGCTTGCTGCTCACATACTGCCAAGCCTGTTTGCTACTTGGACACTATCTGCACAGTGCCCCCTGGACTGTGGTGCCCCACACTTCTCACAGTCCTCATAATCTGCTGTTAAAGTCCCCTCTGGTTAAGAATCACTAAAAGAAAGTGTGTTTCCTCCATCACAGAAATGTTTGGTGGGGGTGAGCAAGAACATGCTTCTTCTCCATTTATTTTAATATTTTAGCCAGCTCTTACCCTTCTTTCATTTCTATTTACAAGTAGTGATCACATGATTAGTAGTTTCCTATTGGTATTTGAAACAGGACCCATTTCTTTCCCAAAGTCCATTTTTACCATTATGACTTCCACTATTAGTTTCACATGACAGGAAGAAATGATCATGAATGCCACACCTGCTTTTCAGAAATTAATGGCAAGCTGTAGTCCCAGTGCAAAGTGTTGAATTAATTTGCTTTGCTGACAGGGAAAAGGGATAAGGATTAGCTAACAAAAATGTGATCTAAATATATGTTATTTGAATGGTAAACAGGGACTTAACCAAGATTACAATCAGTTAAGCTCTTGGATAACAAAACCTCAGTGTATTCATGGCATTAGAAGCTTGATTCAGAATAAAAGTAAGAAATTGGAAAAGAAGGTTTTTTTGGGGGGAAAGAGTATTTTGGGGAATGTTGAGGTGAGACAGAGAGAAAGAAGTGTTCACAGAAGTAATGAGCACTGTGTTACATTACCTATGCAGCAATTTTATTTTCAATATTCTGTTTTACTGAGATTTTTCTAAAGCAGTTGTAGAATTCTCTTAGAAAAAACCTTTTTTGACTGGTTCTTATTGTCTTCTTTCAGGAACGAGAACATCTTTCCTTGCAGTAGTGACTTCTTTGATTATGTTAAACTGTGGGCGACATGTTAACAATAATCTAAATAGCATGTGACCAAATCAGACAACTCTAGGAACTCAATGCAACCATTGCACTACTCTTAATTGCTCAAATGCACTCTTTGTTTACTGCCAAAACCTGGATATCTGTGCCCAGTGGTGAATCCAGAAATACAACTAGGCCACAATCTTGAGTTTTCAGGGTTAATTAAACCCTATCCAGCGCAGATCTATTGCTTATTCCCTAATTTTCCTTTCAGCTGACTAGGAGAACCTCTGTATTGCCCGGACTGAACTTCAGTTTGTTCACTTTCATCCAGTCTATTACTAACATCAGGCAACAGTTTAGAGATACTGTTCTAAATGGCTTCCATGCATCAAGATGGAAAGGATAAATGGAAGTGGACATCATCAGCATCAAGTGGCATTGAATCTAGACTTTCCTGACAGTCTCTCCCAGCAGGTTTATCAATATGTCAAATAGAATAGGGATCCAACAGAATCCTAAGTGACCTCACAAACCAATGGTAGTAGTATCAAATACAACTCCCCATAACACCACCTGCTGATATCCCTTCTCCAGACAGGACCAGAGTAACCGCAAAACACTGCCTTCCTAGTGAAGCTGCCTAAAGGATGTCATGATTAATAGTACTAAAAGCTGTTGAGAGATTCATGGAGGATAGTTCTAATAATTATTAGAACCATGAACTGTGTATGAGCTTCAACAGTTAAACGGAAGCTCTGAAAAAGTCCTTGTTAATTTGAGAGGAGCAAAAAGAAAAGAGGACAATTGGATTCATCTCTGCTTGGAGGTTTTCCAGTTAGAAATAGATGCTGTACTGGTTGGAGCTTTACCTTCATCGGGCAGGATTCTCTGTACATTCTTAAATAGCACTGCATATTACCTGATGTGTAGAATACTATCCTTTACAACTCAGTGTTGAACTCTATGGATTCCATCCACTCTCAGAATGAGAAGTGTGAGCTGGTCATGTTTCTACCATTCTAACGAGGCATGACAGAATTCTGAAGAAGTATGACAGAATGCAGAACTGCCTTCAGCTGTGAATCAATTTCTCTGGCAATGCCAGAGATGAGAAAATCACAGCAATCAATCATACCAACTTTTTAAAAAAAAATGGAATGGTAGGCAATCCCAAATCCATTTTCAATCATGTACAGGGAACCAAATTAATTTCTACTCTAACTCTATTTACTTTATTTGAGAAGAACATGGTTCCAGTATTTAAAGTAAATGCTATTTCTAGCAAGCAAATAATATTTTGCTAATGTGTCACATGACAGCCAAAAAGCAAAAGAGAGAGGAAACAGTTCTCTGGTGTTTATAACTTGATCATAAGGGGAATCATGTCACCATAAATATAGACAAATGGTGGATTTAAAAAAAAATTAGGCTTATGGCTTCAGAGAGATATTTTTGGGGAGTTCTCCGTTGCCTTGAAAGGTGATCCTATTGAATTCCTCTGGAACAGGGAAATGGCCAGGGCAGTGGACATAATTGCTCCTAAGCATCCTCTCCCAGGGAGTGGAACCAAGAGAGTTCTCTGTTTACTAGGGAGCTGGTGGCAGTGAAACAACTGGGGCAGAGACTAGAGAACTGATGACAAAAATTTCAGAACAAGCCTGATCAAACACAGGCTAGAGCTCACTGGAAGCCCTATTCCATGGTGGTGGTGGTGGTGGTGGTAGAGAAATCATTCTTCTCTGCCACCATTGCATCCTCATAGTGTCACTCAGTGGACCTGTCCTGAGTGGCCACAGACCGTTCACATCCTGCCCCACAGAATCATCACATAAACCACTCAGCAGCCTTCACTTAAGAGTTTGCATAAATAAAGTCAATTGCATCCACTCTGACTTGGAAGCTGCAGTTTATACAGGTCCAATGGATGTAACTGTGGCTCCATTTTTTTCCAGGTTAATGGATACATTTCAATTTGTGCAGTTGAAGTAGACTTAGAGAAAGGGTTAGTCTAGAGAGCCTCAAGACCCTGTAAATGCTTATAGAACTGTGGAAGAAATTCTTACAGAAATATGTGTGTTTAGCAAAGTGCTACGCTAGCAAGGTTACAGGCTAAGAAGTTAGTAGAATTTCCTGTCTCAAATGCAAGGACGGGTCACAGTATGCTTAACTGCTTTATACTCTTTAACACATTTCCTCTTATGTAAACAACCGGGGAGATAAGGGGAAATGAAGACTGCAGCAAAGTCTCAGTGAAGAAGGGGAAAGAGGAAATGTCTTTATGTGTCAGAAATGCTATAAAATCATTCTGTTAAGCGTGCCCGGGGCTCTTGGCACTTTGAAAGCGATTCCAGCCTTGCAGCCAGGCCATTCCTTTTAATAAACTCTTTTTCCTTCAGCTTCCTGGTCTCTCTGTCTCTGAGTTCCTGCAACACAGTCAGAGGATGCAGACAGGATCCTTGGGGAGGTAAGAACCACCACGTGTCTACTGAACCCTTTCCCTTCCCTGGCTTATAAAAGCAGCCAGAGAGGGACTGGCTTAGTGGGTCATGGAAGTAGTGAATGCTCATTGCAGCAAGGAAGAGTTCCATAGTGTATATAAGAAGCCGTGGCAAGGCCCATATTAAAAAAAAAAAAAAGTGAGGGGAGGAAAAAAGGTGAGGAACTTCTCTGAACCCAACTGTCCTGGATAACTACTGGCCAGTCTCCAATATTCCTTTCCAGGGAAAGGTTCTATAGCATGTGGTGGCCCTCCAGCTCCAGGGATTCCTGGATGAAACAGATTATTTAGATCTATTTCAATTCGGCTTTAGGCCTGGCTATGGGACAGAGACAGCTTTGGTTACCTTGGTGGATGACCTATGCAGGGAACTGTATAGGGTGAGAGTGTCCCTGTTCCTTTTGCTGGTCCTTTCCAAAGCTATTGATACCATTGATCATGGCATCCTTCTGTGTTGCCTCTCTGGGATGGGACTTGGGAGCACCGTTCTTCAATGGAACCAGTCCTTCTTGAAGAGCAAATTCAGATGGTGGTGCTGGGGGATTTCTGCTTGACTCTATAGCCATTAGCCTGTAGAATCCCTCAGGACTCAGTTTCATGTCCCATGCTACTTAACATCTACATGAAGCCACTGGGAGAGGTTCTCATGAGTTGTGATGTTATCAGTATGCAGCTGAGAGCCAACTCTATCTCTCCTTCCCATCCAGTTTCAAGGAAGCTGTACTAATCCAGTGTCTGCTGATGGTAATGGACTGGATGAGGGAAAACAATCTGAAGCTTAATCCAGACAAAGCAGAAGTCCTCCTGGTCACTCAAGAAGCAGCTCAGGAAATAGGGATTCAGCATGTTTTGGATGGGGATACGCTCCCCCTGAAATCTCAGGTTTGCACTTGGGCATGTTCCTAGACTCAGGCCATTTCCGCACTAGCCTGTTATAGCGCAATGATTCCACTTTCAACATCCTCTGGAATCCTGGGGTTTGCCAGCTGGCCCCTCACAAAACTGCAAACCCCAGGATTGAAAGTGGAATCATTGCGCTATAACAGGCTAGTGCGGAAATGGCCTCAGATCTGAGCCTAGCACAGCTAAAAGTGGTGCACCAACTATGTCCATTCCTTGACATGCCAGATGTGGCTACAGTAAAACTACAGTTTTACAGTAGATGCCAGGTCTGGCAACAGTAAAACATGCTTTGATTACATCCTGTTTGGATTACTGTAACACACTGTAGATGGGGACTGCCTTTGAAAACTCTGTGGAAACTTCAGTGAGTCTAAAATGCTGCAGCCAAGTTGCTGACTGGGGCAGGTTATAGGGAGCATATAATCCTCTCACTGGAAAAAGTCAATTGACTACCGATCTGTTTCAAGGCAGAATTCAAAATGCTGCCTGTGATCTTTAAAGCTCTATATAGCTTGGTTGCAGGCTATCTGAAATACTGTCTCTCCCTATATGAGCCTGTCCATGTTCTATGAGCTATGAAGGAAAGCTTTCTTTCAGTCCCACCACAATCCTAGGTATGTTTGGTGAGAAGAGAAAGAGTTCTCAGTGGCTGTTCTCAAACTGTAGAACACCCTTCCCCAGTGGGTCTCGATGGCCTCCTCCCTGCTTTCTTTCTGCCAGCAGCTAAAGACCTTTTTATTTAAACAGGCATTTGTTTTTTAGTATGTTGCAGCAGACAGAACTTTTAACAGGAGTGTAGTGTTTCGTTTTACTAAGCTTTAAACATATTTTTGATGTTGTTTTTAACTTTGTTTTTTTAATCAGTGTTTTTAAAAATCAAGTTTAGATTAATCAGGTCTTAACTTCTGAACTAATTGGTTTTGTGTTTGTTAAATGTTGTATACTACCTTGAATCCCATGCTGAGTGAAAGACGAGATAATAAATAAATGAAAAATTAATTAATTAATTAATTCAAGTTTAGGAATTAATTAATTAATTAATTTGATTAAGGAATCTAAGGATTCATTTGCTAGTGATCAACATGGGGATGCTGTCTCTTCCATTGAAAGCAGTGGGTTTTTGTGATCTACAGAAGTTGTTTATATTATGTTCAAAGGTTACTGTTAAGTACACAGTGCACTAAAGCACTGGTGCCCATGTGCTTCTGGGCATCAAGTCATATGGGTGACATGGTATGTCAGTCTACAGCAGCTTTCTGCTCAAAAAAATTCACACATTGGCCATAAGCAGAAAATATTAGTTCTGCATCACACCAGAAAAATATGTGGTTAATGTGTAATATTATCTCAACAAAATATGGAACACCACTCCCCATTCCTTCTCCTTCATTTCTGTCTTTAGCTTAAGATTATTCCATGTTAGGCTAATGAAGATATGTGATATATATTCAGTGGCCAATGAATATTTATGCCAAATGAGACAGATGATTGGCTTATAACAGTGGCCATTTCCACACTAGACTTTTATAGAGCTATGATTCCACTTTCAACATCCTATGGAATCCTGGGGTTTGCAGTTTCCCAGGATTGCTGTAAATCCCAGGATTCCATAGGATGTTGAAAGTGGAATCATAACTCTATAAAAGTGTAGTGCGGAAATGCCTAGGGACTGAAGTTCCAGAGCCTGAAGAAAATGCAGCCATCACAAGCAGAAAGCTTATGGGAAGCAGTTATTGCACAGCAGGCAAATTGGGCAGTTTCAGGATGGTGTGTTCTGGTGCCTGAAAAGCCTAACTGAAATGAAATTTTGGGAAATGTCTGACAGTCATTATCATTTCCTATTTTGACTTTTAGATTTTTGCATTTGAAACTCAAGAGTTAAAGTTTCTTGAAAAAGAAAATCCCTTCAAACTTGTTGACATTGAGTAGAACGTTAGTGCTGAGGGTAAGGGTTTTAGTTTCCCAAAAGTTGTAAGTTATCAACAAAGCCAAATAGTAAATACCAGCAAATGTCAACACTGAATTTGATTAATAGTAATCCTTGTCAAGTAAATGCTGTCAAATACCAATTACTACTACATGCCTGTTCCTCAAATATTCATGCTTGTCTACCACGAAATGTTGCCAAATGCTAAATTATCCTGTCAATTGACAGATATGACATCATGAAATGAAGTAGCAGATGCCCCAAACTAACCTCAAATGACAAATATTTGACAAACAACAGACATTCTACTATTCAGTGAATATTTTTTAATTAAAATTCACAGTTGCAAAATTTGAAGAGAATTTATGTGGCAAATTTGTTTCAGATCAAAGTACATGAACTCACTTTCATATGGTGATCAAGACTTTGACTACCCATAGTATCAAACTCTGAAGCATATATGAAACATATTGTAAAATGTCTTCAAGACATATTGGAAATATGTTGGTAGTTGAGGAGGTGTGCATCACAATTCAGAGGAAAGTGTGCTAAACCAGCAGCTGCTTAATATGTGGGTAACTAAATACAACCAGCTTTCCTGACAGTTGCAGTCTTCAAGTGGTGAGGTCTGGTTTTGTTTTCATTTTGTTTTCATTTACAGCCATCTGAATCTCTAAGCGTAGAGCTGCCATATGCTGAAAATAAAATAAAATTAGAATTAATAAAATAAAATGGACTGGGAATAAAATCAACTGCTTAAACATAACAGTCACATTAATCAGTAGCGATCAGCAAGACTCCCCAACTTCACTCATAATTGGCTTGAGGATTTTTTTGTCTAAACTTCTTCTGAGACCTCTTGAGAAAAATTTCTGGGTTTTTGGGGGGGGGTATGTAAAGCTTGGAAAATCCTATTTTAGCATAGTTTGCCAACAAGCCTTCTTGTTTCCCTCCTTCCTCAGTGTTTATATTCATGTGAAGGTATGTTGGAAGGAGGAGAACCCTCATTTTTAATGCTTGCAGGATCCTCACAGCTTGGTGCATAGAAGTGGGACTCCAGAAATCCATTGCAAAGGATTTCTGGAAGCAATGGAAGTTCCATGAATGTTTCTGCTATTGAAGAATACCTCCATACACCAGTCTTCCCTGTCACTTCCCCACTTACTAGGAAGAGTAAACTTAGGGCAAGTAAAGGGTGGCTGCTGAGAAGGATATATAGCACTGTTGAACACTGGCACTGGGATAAGCTATGAACCAGGCCAAGCCATCAACAGGAGTTGGTCTCCACTCCTTCTGGTCCACTTCTTTCCAAACTGACAGAATTCATTTCCACCACCACCACCACACACACACGCTCCCTATTATGAATGTTGATTCCATTGCTATGAACCAACATATTGAGTCTGTTTATAGTGGACGTTCTTGTCATTCTTAAAACAAATACACAGAGGTTATAACAATATCAAATGACATTGAGTCTAGGTGTTTGGCATACATGCTATCTCATATTCTTATAAGGCCACCAAAGAAATAAAACTATGACAACAAGTTGCTCTATGTGTAAGCAAAGTGTTGATTTAGAAAGATATATTTGCAAGCCAGTGTTAGCACTGTTGCACAGAAAATTTCCTGTCTGTGTAGAATTTCAGATGAGAAGAGAGATCAAATGGGGCTACAGTGGGATCATTTAGAAATACTTAGGAGCATTGGCAACCTTTGTATATTTTTTGATAGCTTAGGCAAAAGCTTTGAGCACAGGAAAAAGGCCAGTTTCTCTGATATTTTATCAAAAAGCTATGTAATATGAAGCAGACAAAGGATTCAAATAATCTTTAAACAATAAAATGCTGACCCCAACCTTGGATACGTTAATGGCAGACTCACCTTAACACCTATAAGGTGTTGCAAATTGTAGTGAAGTTGCATGAACATTATGGCAGGACTGCAAGAAGGTGATCTGGAGCAAATCTGATAAATGTGTTTGATTACAATTGCATTTAGTTGCATTCAGATATCATGTTGAAATGTGGCATATTGTGGCCTGTGATCCCATTTCTGCTAATAAACCATGGTGTTTTTTAAGCAGCTTGTTTTTGTCCTGTGAATTCTCTGACTTGTCTAAAGCATGATTTGTTGTTATGTCCTAATTTACAACAATGCTGTTAGTCCTGCCTGGTTTTCCCAAGTACCCCACACACACAACAGGAGCTACTAAAGGAGACAGGAGAGAAACCAGAAATGGGAGGAAGAGGAACTGTTTGTTTTGGTCATCTGCCATGCAACACATGGCTTAAGCAATAAAAAGTGGTGAATAGAAACCATGGCTTATTGTGGTGACAAATATACTTCCTGCACACCTTATAAATTCACATTCCCTTCCCCCCAATTATGCATTCGTTAGTAAAAAATGAATACAGGGTGTGTTGAAAGAACTGAAATAGTACCTCCACGATCCTGTGAGCACAGAGTACATACATTGACATATACCTTCTGCATATTTTTTTTCTCCAATTATCATGAGGGGTGTCATTGTCACACTGTAAGATTAGCTCAATCCTATGGTATCACAAATGAAAATTTTAGTTGGGGCAAACACTCCTGACTAGAAAAAAATCACTTCAGGCACCAGATTCCAGCAGAAGCACCAGCTTCTTATTTCTAATCATCCAGAATCACAGAATCACACAATAATAGAGTTGGAAGAAACCACAGGGGCCATCCAATCCAATCTCCTGCCATGCAGAAACACACATCAATCACTCCCAACAGATGGCCATCCAGTCTCTGTTTAAAAACCTCCAAAGAAGGAGATTCCACTACACTCCAAGGCAGCATATTGCATTGCCCAAACAGCTCTGACCATCAAGAAATTCTTCCTGAGGTTTAGGTAGAATCTCTTTTCCTGTAGTTTGAATCCACTGTTCCTTGTCCTAGTCTCCACATCTGTGTATAATTTTGCTGTAAACAAGAGACAATGGCCAACTAGTCACCCATGGAAGGTCATTGGTCAGGGCATAAGGTCAATAGCACAGTCATACCCATCTTCTCCTGCAACTAGTATTGATGGGCATGTTAGTGGAAGTATTGCATAGCTGCAATATTTTTCTACCATTGGAAGTCTACTTCATCAGAAATACATCTATGTTCGATGTTCATAGCAACTGTAGCTTTTAGAAGTGCAAGCTTTTGAAAATGGGTAAAGTTTCACATTTCTTTTAATTGTGCTAAGATGTGACAGACACAAATCTTTCAGTGTCCAATTAGACCAAATGGAAAATCAAGCATAAGCAGAAAAATGGACGAAAAGAGTAGACCTCAAAAGCCAGAGTTTTCAACACTTACACCAGAAATAGTTTCTACAAGAGCAATGGAATTCCCTAAAATGAGTAGTTTCAGGGTGGTCCATATAATGTTTTTGCTTATTCATCACCCATTATATCATGACTTAATGAGGCAACCACACATCCACCTTAAGCTATTTCTCTAGTCTGTGTGTGTGTGTATGTGTTCGTTCTCTGGAGCACTACCTCAGAAATTAAATTTCTGCCTCGGTATTTTATAATCCAAAAGATATAGACAAATGGAAATATTATTAAGGGGATGGGAAAATTAATTTGGAGTGAAGGAATTAAATATGTATGAGAGAGTTTGACTAAGAAATGACAAATGAAATGGTATAATGTGTTTGAAGGCATAAACCCCTGGGAGTAGAAAGAATTACTTAAGAGTTGTTCAAAGTATTAAAACTAGGTCTGATGGGATGAAATTAGGAAAAGGCAAAGAACTATAAATATCAGGGCTGGAAAAGCTAAATGGAAGTTGGTTTCTATTAGTGCAATAATCTCCCATAGGAAGTAGTAAAAGCCCCAATCTTTGAGCATTTCCATTCACTCTGAACAAAACGCCACTAAGCATACATCAGGGAATAAAGTTGCATTGGTGGAAAGAAGGGGTGACCTAAGATAATTGGCCTTTTCTATTTCTTACTGCTACAATTCTCCTGTAATTTTTACACTTCAAAGTCTGCTATTTTTAATGAGGATGAAATCAAGGTCCTGAACCTTTCCTCATCATTCCAGGTCTTCGTTGCTATGACTGTATGGCCTTTCGCCAAACCCTTCTAAAAACAATACAAGCTTCCTAGTACTATTGTACTAGGTGTGCAATATGTCCCTTCTTTCCAACGAACTCAATTAGGTCCAAAGCATCAACAACCTCCAACTCTTATTTTAACTAGTCATTAGGTTAATGTAAGTGTAAAACTCAGAGGTTGGTGCAATTAGCATTTTGAATGCAGCTCCCAGGATCCCTTGCCACCATACTTAGTGGACATGATGCCTGTGAGATTCCAGTAATGCAAAATTAAGTTTTTGGAGCCCTGGTAAACTACTCATTATGCAGAAAACAGAACTAGTCTAAAAAATGCTTCTCCCACTCATAACCCCAAAGTTCTCAAAGGGGAGATTCTACCTCAAAAAGCTAGGAGACATTCATAGGACATATGAGGTGAATGAGATTAGGGACCAAGTTTTCTTAAGGCCTTGGTAGGCTTACCATTGAAAAGTAGTAGCGGTCATGGTGGAGTTTGTTTGCTTGCTTGCTTGCTTGCTTGCTTATTTGTTTACACCACTGATAACTAGTGTGGAGTAATTGCTGTTGGGATTGGCAACCTTTGCATGCCTAATCAAATGGCTAGTTTGTTTGCATGTCTATTGTAAGCATAGAGAGATAGCATAGAGAGAACTTCCTGTTTGTTGGTCAACACCTCTTCCTCCAGCACGTACACATTCCTTGTTCTTTTAAAACAGTGGTTCTCAACCTGGGGGTCGCGACCCCCGGGGGGTCGCATGACCCTTTCACGGGGGTCGCCGCTCCCCCTCACCGCTGCCGCCGCCAGCGGGCTTTCTCACTTTGGCCACCTCCTCCTTGGCGCCATTCTTTCCTCCTCCACCCTCCCTGTGGAGCTGGCGGGCAGGGCGGGCGGGGAAGAAGGGGAGGATTGGATGGCCCACATGGGCTCTTGCGCTCACTCCTCCCTCTTTCTCCCTCCTGGAGTGAAGCACAGACACTGGGGGACGAGTGGCTGGCTGTGAGGTAGGTAGAGGCCGTGCTTCCCAGCGACTCCGGGGCAGGCGGTGTGGCGACATGGGGCGGGCCAAGTGGAACCGGATGGAAGGCGGAGGGGGACTGGGCGGCTGCAGGTAGGAGCCAGCATAGAGGCGGCGGGGGCAGGAGACGGCGCTCTCGCCAGCCAGCCCCCGTCTTCTGCGCCACCGCCACGGGCGCAGGTAACGGGGAGACAGCTGGCTGGTGAGAGGGCTCCCTGTGGGGCCGTCCCTGGGCGAAGGCAGAGGGAACTGGGCGGTGGCGGGGGGCAGGAGGCAGTGCTACCAGGCTCAGAGTTTGTGCTCTCAGGAGGCCCTGGGATGGGAGCGGCTCGGCAGCCGAGAGACCCGGGCGGGGCGGGGCGGGGCGGGGGGAGGCGAGCGTGGGGCTGCTTCACCTGCCGGAGCCGCTCCCTGGCTTGAGGGGTCTCCGGAGCAGGAGCCGGCCAGCCGCCGCCTTCCCCGCCGCCGCCACGAGCGCAGGTAGCTGGGGGGCAGCGGGGGGTCCCTGGGCAAAGGCAGAGGGAACTGGGTGGCAGCGGGGGGCAGGAGGCAGTGCTGCCGGGCTCAGAGTTTGTGCTCTCAGGTGGCCCTGGGATGGGAGCGGCTCAGCAGCTGAGAGACCCGAGCGGGGTGGGGCGGGGCGGGGGGAGGCGAGCGTGGGGCTGCTTCGCCTGCCGGAGCCGCTCCCTGGCTTGAGGGGCTGCCGGGGCGGGAGCCGGCCAGCCGACGCCTCCTTCGCCATGATGTGGGCTGACACAGAAGCAGAGGAAGGAAGGAGGAGGATGCAGGGCTGGGATTCTCCTCCTGTTGCCATCACCATCACCACCCGGGTTGGAAATGGGGAAGGGGGAACCTAGCTCTCCCCCCCCACTATTGGTAATGTTGGCGCCAAGCCTGGCAAAGAAATCCAGTCAAACACAGCTGCAGACAGCAGACTTAAGAACTCAGTTGTGGTGGGGGGGTGAGTGGAAGCAGGAACAAGCCTGAACACATTGAAGCAAAACCTATCTTTCTTCCTTCACATATGGTCATCTTCTCTCTCTCAGACTTGGATCTTCCTTCACCTGTATCGTGCTCCTGGATTTTGGGTCCCTATATTTCCCAGCGTGTACCAATTGTTTGCATTTTGCAGAATTCCAGGTTAGTGCTTTACCCTTATCTCTTTGCCATCCCCCTTCAGTGGGCAGTCTTTTACATTTATTTGTAGCATGGACTCTATGATTAAAACAGTTATATTTTCTGTACACTTCCTTATCTGAGGCAAGAAGTTGGCCTCTGAATCTTTAGGAACTACCATATGTTTTTTCAATCCCCAGAAAGGTAGCATGGCCTGTGATAATTGTTTTTCTCTTGTTTTTTATTTTTTCTAAACTGTAGGAATGAATTAAATTCTGTACAATGGTTCTTACTCCTTTTAAAGGTGCCAGTTTCCTTTAAGTTTGGCCTAGCTGGGTGATTATAAAAACCTGACATGTGTGAGGCTTCTGTGAGAAGCTATTTCACGATTTGTATTTTGTATTGTCAGGTTTTTGCTCCATGTTTATCCTCTATAGCTGTGCTTTTTTCTTAGCATTTAAATAGCATTTAAATAGCAGTGTTCCTTCGCTATTTCCCCTTTTATAAACGTCTGCCATTTGAGGATGGGATGCAGCTTGTTCAGTGTCATCTGGCAAGACAAGTTGGTTCTGTTGATTGCCTTCCTGTATTTCAGTGGTTCTCAGCCTGTGGGCCCCCAGATGTTTGTGGACTTCAGCTCCCAGAAGCCCCAGCCACTATGGTCAATGCTCAGGGCTTCTGGGAGCCGAAGCCCACAAACATCTGGGGACCCACAGGTTGAGAACCACTGTTATTTCTTGTTTCAGTTTGAACATATGCTTTAATGAACTGTATTGACTGAACTATGGCATGTATCTTCTTTTGTATTAATGCAGCTATTGCAATACATTTCTTCCATTAGCAAACCATCCCATGACAATGGTGCATGGAGGGAAGCACGTTAAGAAAAGAAAATATATTGAGCATTTTTTACAGTTTGGTTTTACCTCAATAATAACAGGAGGAATTGAGAAACCGCAATGTGTTATTTGTTATGAAGTTCTATCAGCCGAATCTATGAAGCCGAACAAACTAAAACGCCATCTTGATAGCAAGCATCCCAGCTTTGCAGGAAAAGATACCAACTATTTTAGAGGCAAAACTGATGCACTCCACCAAGGCAGACTTGACACCGGTGGGGGGTACCAGAAACAGAACGTAGCAGCTGTTGAAGCTTCATATTTGGTGGCACTCAGAATCACCAGAGCTATGAAACCTCACACAATTGCTGAGGATTTACTGTTGCCAGCAGCCAAAGACATTGTTCGAGTAATGATGGAGATGAATTTGTAACAAAATTGAGTGCCCTTTCCTTATCTAACGACACTGTCCGCAGAAGAATAGCTGACATGTCTGCTGATATTCTTGATCAGGTAATCCAGGAAATTAAATCTGCTCCACTTCCAATATTTAGTATCCAGCTTGATGAATCTACAGACATTGCAAACTGTTCACAGTTACTGGTTTACGTGAGGTATATTAATGATGGCGAGTTTAAAGATGAGTTTCTTTTTTGCAAACCTCTTGAAACGACAACTACTGCACCATACAGTTTGACACAGTTGGTTCATTTCTGGAAGAGCAGGAGATCTCTTGGGAAAAGGTTTGTGGTGTTTGCACAGATGGTGCTCCAGCCATGCTAGGATGTCGATCTGGATTTCAACGTTTGGTACTGAATGAGTCACCAAAAGTCATTGGAACTCACTGTATGATTCATCGGCAAATATTGGCAACGAAGACACTACCACAAGAGTTACAAGAAGTAATGAAAAGCTTCATAAGTTCTGTAAATTTCATAAAGGCGAGCGCTTTAAACAGTCGACTGTTTTCGCAACTGTACGACGAGTTGGATGCGCCGAACAATACTCTGCTATTTCACACTGAAGCGAGATGGTTGTCAAGAGGAAAAGTTTTAAAAGGTGTTTTTGAGATTCATGATGAACTCAAAACATTTTTTAATCAGAAAGCAAGACCGCAGTTCGAAGCACTTTTCAGTGATAAAAGTGAACTGCAGAAAATAGCTTACTTGGTTGACATCTTTACCATCTTGAATGAGTTTTAAAATTTATCACTGCAAGGACCAAATGCAACATGCCTCGATTTGTCTGAAAAGATCCGATCATTCCAAATGAAACTTCAGCTTTGGCAAAAAAAATTGGATGAAAGAAAAACTTACATGTTGCCTACCTTATCTGCTTTCTTTGAGGAACATGACATTGAACCTGACAAAAGGATTCCGATGATGATTTCTGTGAAAGAATACTTGCACATGCTTGCAGAGGAAATTTCATTGTACTTTCCAAATCTACCTAACACCCCATTTGCACTTGCCAGAAGCCCATTCACAGTCGAAGATGTTCCTGAGACAGCACAAGAGGAGTTCATTGAACATATTAACAGCGATGCAGCGAGAACTGATTTCTCTACAATGCCAGTTTCAAAATTCTGGATCAAGTGTTTTCAGTCATATCCTGTTCTATCTGAGACTGTGTTGTGCCTTCTTCTTCCATTCCAACAACATATCTTTGTGAAATAGGGTTTTCAAGCTTGTTGGTTATCAAGCCTAAATACAGGAGTAGACTTGTTGTGGAAGATGATCTTCGTTGTGCTCTTGCAAAGACTGCCCAGAGAATTTCTGATCTGGTGAGAAGCAAGCAAGCTCAACCTTTGCACTGATGTTGGCTTTTTACGCATACTGTTGCAAAATGTAGAAATGTAGTTTTCTGTTGATATATTAAGCCTGTTACCCATGCTTCAAGACAAAATTTCATTTATTTGTAATTAGAAATAAATATTTCACAATATATAATTACATATTTTTTTTTATTAATCACTATGCTTTAATTATCTTCGATTTGTAACAACGAAAATACATCCTGCATATCAGATATTTACATTACGATTCATAACAGTAGCAAAATTACAGTTTTAAAGTTATAGTTACAGTTACAGTAACTATAACTATAACAGTAGCAAAATTACAGTTATAAAGTTATAGTTACAGTTACAGTAACTATAACTAACAGTAGCAAAATTACAGTTATAAAGTTATAGTTACAGTTACAGTAACTATAACAGCAAAATTACAGTTATAAAGTTACAGTTACAGTTAGTTATAAAGTTACAGTTACAGTTATAAAGTAGCAACAAAAATAATTTTATGGTTGGGGGTCACCACAACATGAGGAACTGTATCAAGGGGTCACGGCATTAGGAAGGTTGAGAACCACTGTTTTAAAAAGTTCTCTTGCCATTTTACTCCCCTCCTTTTGTCTTTGCCTTTTGACCTGAAAGCATGCTCTGAGATTTCCCAACAGGGATCATTGGCAGCAAGCATGTGAGTGCTTAATTTTCTTCCTACCTTGTTCAAGAATTGAACCTGTACAGACTATGTACAAGATTTTGTGAGTAAACTCTTTTACATTTTAACCAAACTGTTTTTTGTGTTTATTTTGAGCTAGATTAAGTGTGTTTGGGGTGGAGTTAAAGAAGTGGGACTGGTGATCTGTTCAACTTTCGTTTTTGTGCAATTACTAAAATACTCTGCTGATTGAGAGTCTCATTACCAAGGTCTCTCAATATTCAAATTTTTTTTTTTCAATTTCCCCAACAATTGCTTGGACTAGGATTCCAAGAAACCAGGGTTCAAATCCTTGCTCAGACAGGGAAATCCACTGGATGACACTGGGCAAATCACATTCTCTCTGTCTCAGAAGAAGGCAATGACAGCCCTTCCTTTGAACAAATCTTATCAAGAAGATTCCATGAGAGGTTCCTGCAATTTATGGATTATCATAAATTGGAAATGAATGAACTTACACAACAACAACAGCAACAACAACAACAAGAAGTGTGAGGAAAGTACAGCTCATAAGCTTTATGCCCTCCCATGGCTGTTTCAAGAAATCAAGTGACCCCACCCAAAGTCCCAAAAATATTTTGCTAAAATTTGTTTTTTGAAATTTTTGACATGTTTCTGCCCCCAATCCCAGAGAAGGCTTTGTTCAGCCTTGAAACTGAGTGATCCATTCAGTGTAAGAAAATAATGCCTAAAAAATCAAATCACAGGCAGGGGATCAGAAGCACCCGTGAGAGGTCAACACAATCTTCCCAACTCCAGGAAATTGCCCACCTCTGGCTAAAGACAATAGCCATAGCAGAGCTTCTTTCAACAACTGGCTACCACTTTCTTTTTTGCCTAGAATGTGCCAGAACAATGTATCCTGAGAATTTGGGAGACAAGAAAATGGTGACAGCTGCTTTCACAGTTCTGCTGGCACTGCCACCTCTGATGGTAAAAAATATATATATATTAAAGAGTGGCTGTGAGATTTGTGCATCTCTCCATGCCCCCCCCATTTGCCATTTGCAAAAAGGATGGTGAATATGGATGTGGCATTTTGCAGTAACACTGTACTACAACATCCTCTGTCTCATTCTCCAAACCCCTCCTTCTTCTGTTTTCCTTTGCATTTACATCATACAGACCTGTACAAATGGGATCTCCAACTGCAGTTTTGCAGCTTTGAGTTCTTCTGTTCAGGATTTCAAACAGCCCATTCCATCCCATTCCACCAACATTTTGATTTCCTGTATTTTTCTCTCTCCAGCAGTTCCATTCTGGCCCTTTCCGCACCAGACAATTAGAACAGGGCAGTGCGTCCTCTCACGGAGATCGTCTGCACCTTGGAGCAGACTACTTACCGGAGATCCGCACCTCAGTCCGCTCCAAAACAACCCCAAGTGGTCCTCCAGCGTGTTTTCTAAAGACTGCAAAAAACAGGTCTTTATTTTCCTGGAGCGCGCCATTGCGTTCCTGCTCCCTTGTGCAGTTTCGCAGCGCGATCTGCAGAAGGCAGGCTGCCATTTTGGAAGCCGGAAGCCACCGTTTTGGAAGCCGGAAGCTGCCATTTAGGAAGCCAGAGCAGTGCGGATCTACAGACCTCACACTGCTCTGATTTGCCCTGGACCAAGAAGGAACCCTGCAGAAGGGCTTCAGGGACAGTCCGTGTTGCTTCGGACCCCAAAAGAAGCGGTAGGTAACAGCACGGAGCGATTCCCTCACCTCATGCGGAAAGGGCCTCTGTGTGCTCAGTCTTTATGGGACTGTTGTTGTTCTACCTTTTTATTGTAGTACTTGTTATACCTTCTCCTTTTTCATTCTTGCCATTCTTTAAGTGCTCGGGTTTCCCTAGCCCTTTTGATAACTATTTCTTATGCATAGATGATGCTGGTTTGGGTGTCTAAAAACTAGTGGGAAAATTGAGTTCACCATTCATATGTATCAGAGAGGACATATGCACAAGGATAAGGGCAATTGTTGCCTTTGCACACAGGCTACACCAGTGTGTCCATGACACCTAGAAGTGATATGACATCACTCCAGTTGCCATTTTCAGCCAAAAATGGGTGTTTGCACAGATGTCACTTGGGTAGTGGGAAACATAAATTGCTGCATTTGCAGGTAGATTTCTAGCATTTAGGACCATTGTGAAAATGCCACAGGACTTTGAAGATGACAAAAGGATCCCATACCCTCAAGCTGTCCTGCTTTGGCATGGACAGTCCAAGTCAATTTTTTTTATCCCACTTTTTCAGCTGCTTTTAAAATTTCTCAGTTTCTCCCTCTTCCTCCCATTTTCCTCCTTCACTCTCCTCTTACTTCAGTTGCTGTAAACTGAGTTCATAGTGCCAAAGAAGTTTGCCCTCAGTTCTTCAGCAGAAGAGGAAAAGAGGGGGTAAAATCTTGCCCCCCCAAGTAGGCTTGGACAAATGCAAACTACAGCCTTGTGTGTTCTTCCTTGTTAATAACTTTTGCCTGCTTGGCCGTACATGTCTCAGTTTTCATCTGTGAAATGTTGGAGAGTATGGGGGCTAGATCAATCCACAGACTGCATGTTCCCAGCCACTGCTGTACAGGGTGAGAAACCTATCAATTTTGAATCTTGAGGCATGCTACCTATTTACAAACCCATAGGTCAAAATCACTCATAGAGCCAGCTCTTGTGCTTTTAGACATAAAACTGTCAGAAACAGCTTGGCTCCAAGAGTGGCATTTTAAAAGCAATCTTCTCATACTAACATTTCATATTTAGAAATCCAGTGAACCATTTTCAATTATTGAATGAGGTTTGATGTCAAGTTGATTTTCCCTCTCCTTGTTGTGGTTGTTGTGTGCGTTCAAGTGATTATTGACTTATGGTGACCCTAAGGGGAACTTTTCACTGAATTTTCTGGGGAGCTGAAAGCATATGATGCACCAAAGGTCACCCAGTGAGGTGGCCAAGCAGGGACTCAAAACCTAGTCTCCAGGATCGTAGTCCAATGCTCAAACCACTATAGTATGCTTCCTCTCATGTTCCTTATGCATGAGATCACAGTTCCTAAGTAATACGCACTACAAACAGCAATTTGATTGTGATTAATTAGCACAGGGAAAAACTCAGTTTCTTCACTGGAACAGGTTCCATGGCTTCAGTGTCTGTCTTGGTTAAACAGATTTGTTTGTGGTGGAATAGGCAGGGGCAGAATTGAAATTATTTGAGCAATTTCTTGTTTGTTTGTTTTTTAACAATAGCATTTTTAAACTTTGTTCTGGGTCAAATGAATATTGGTTTTTCTCCCTTCAAATTAAAGACTTGGAAATCTGAGTACTACAAAAGCTTACGATGATCTGAACTGTGTGGTGACTCCTCTGAGGGCCATAAAATGTATTAAGAAGGGGATTATTTTGTACACCATGCTGTACTTCAGTGTTTAATTCTCAGCAGGGTATAAAATCAGTTCCAAGATAATAAAATTATGGGAAAAAATATGGCTTTGTATCAGATTTCTAACTTAGCAGACATCAAGGAAAAGATGTTTTGCTAATATTACAAGAAGCATTCATTTAAGGAGGTCTTGATGTTGGACATTGCTTGAGATAAATTGCCTAGACCTGAAAATCCTGTGATCCATGGGAGCTCATGAAGAAATTCTTATGCCATATGGCTGTTGGCACAACAGAAGAGGCAAACAGCAAAAGCCCCTTCCACATCCCTTTCAGGATGCATTGTAAGAGTAGAATAGCCTGATCAGAATGCCAGGTCATAAGAATATTTTCCCAGTCAATATAGTGCAAAGTGGGTTAAATCCTAAGGTGTCAGAATGGGTGATGCCACTCCATATTACAGGCCAGTGCTGGAGAGAAGAGGAAGAGAAGGCTGCTTTTGATCTGGCCTTTTCTGGTCCCTGCTCCTGCAGAGGACGTGCAACTGTTCCTCCTACTCACCGTCGAGCTGGCAGGAAGATACAAAGCAGAACCAGCCACTGGCAGTGGGTCACCAGCAGTGTGCCTGAAAGGATGACCACCAATCCAAGGAAATACAGGGACAGGGACACCACCTCTTCTTAGCTGGAAAACAGACTCAAACCTATGGTGAGAGGCAGGGTTTGGTTTAAAAAAAAATGCCACCCACAATACGGGCTGATTTTTTTTTGTCTACCTGTGGAATCTTGTAGTGGGAGGCAAGGATTGACAGAAGAATTGGGGTTAGTTGGTCAAAACTAAATTTTGATTGTTGCATCTGACCTAGTGAATGGATACTTTGCTACTGTTTCTTTTATGTTTGCTTTGTCTATGCTTATGCATGAGTGAATCTTAGGGAAGGTAGAAGAACAAGGTACCCCACTGATGTAATGTTGGGCAGGGGAAGATATGATGCTGGTAACCAGATGTAGGAAATGTGAAATAGATATCTGAAATCTATCACATATTTCAGCTCCTCCCCCATCCCTCAAGACCCAGGTTGCCCTGTCAGTCATCTGATCCACTGCTGAATACCAGGTCAGTCCATAATAAAACAATCACTATCCATGACTTTGTTACCATACCCTACCACTTCTCCTACAAGGTATGCAATTTTCATAAATCAAACTTATTCATGACTGAAGAACACAATTGGGGTCATGCTGGCCTGAGAACATGTTCAGGGTTACACTGGCCATAGACATGTTCAGAGTCATGAAATTTCAGATAAGATTATGCAGAAAACCCCAGCACTGACGATTTTGTGTTAATCCGTTCCCTGCTTCAGGCTCTCGGAATTTTTGAGTACAATGAAAAGTGAACTGCCCAGATTGGTAAGCAATCAGAGACCATCCTTCAATCTTATGGAGATCTTTTCTATACACCCTACTCGACTGAACATTAAGAGGTCATTATGAGTCCCATCAATGTTTTGTCACTCCACAGTTAAGCAATCAGCCCATTCCAGACCCCTTCGGTCAATCCCATGGGAAAACTATTATAGCTTTGTCACTGAACCCCTTCAGGGCAGGAAATAGGGCATAAAATCCCTAGCTTCAACCCAAGCCTTTTTGTAGTACATTGGATGTAGTACATAGTGCCCCAGACTGCCATTCCTCTGTGCTAGCCTCAGACACTATCTAAATTCCTCTGCTGTGACTCCTTCTTTAGGACTGGTAACCTTTCTACCCAGTCTTTCTCT
Organism: Iguana delicatissima; assembly: GCA_948472985.1. NCBI lineage: Eukaryota > Metazoa > Chordata > Lepidosauria > Squamata > Iguanidae > Iguana > Iguana delicatissima. The sequence goes on along the minus strand of CAOKZL010003703.1, from coordinate 14,173 downwards.
TTGTCCAGCCTTTCTTGCCACACTTTCCAATAGCTTTGTATGGTTCTTAAGAGTTTCTAGTCTCTTGTGTGTTTGTCAATTCAATTAAAATACTTTGACCTTTAACTAGAGTCCTCTCTACAGTTAGTACTGGTACCCTCGGGTGAAAACATTCTGCACACCCTAGGATTCCATAGGATGTTGAAAATGGAATAATAGCACTATAACAGGCTAGTGCCAGAATGTCCTTACTCTCAGTTGCAAGATTTTTATTTCACAAATAGCCAATGCTCAGTGCAAAGTCATGGTGGATTAAGACAATGGCATGGGGAAGATGTTGTGATCCTTTACACACACCCTAGTCCCAATTTACATCAGTTCTCCCCAATGACTGTTATTTGCATGGAGAAAATCTCAAATTGGGGTAAAGAGGATCTGGATCAAAACAACAGTGGAGAGATAGGATAAAATACCCCTCTCCCTACGACATAGTATTGATCCAGATCATTTTTTTAAATATTCCTACTTGATTTGCGGTATTAGTTCTGTTAGAGGTGAAAAGAATATTTGTAATTATTCATTCCTAGGTTCAAAAAAAATGAGTTCCTCAACAGTCAGGAAACCCTTTTTTGGAAAGCATAATAGGTCACTAGGAATTTTGCAAAATTTTCTCTTTATTCACACACACACACACACACACAACAAACACAGACACCTTTTTTCTGGTAAAAAAAAATGGTTTTCTGTTCAGAAACCCCTGTTTCCTACATAGGAAACTTGGCAAATTTGCATCAAAGTCCACACAGGAACCTTTTGTGTGTGTGTGTGTAGAAAACACTCCCCCCCCACAAATTATGTTTCTCCAGAGAATAACTCCTCCATAACACTGCAAGATGTTCAAATACAGGAAGAATACTACAGAGGAATATTTGTTTTCTCCTGCAGCATGGAGAAAACTATCACAATTATTTATCCTCACAAGCAAAGGTGAAATAGTTGAGAATTTACATCTGTAATTCCTACACATTTCTGAGATGTAAATCTCATTATGCCCAATACTGCTTACTCCTTAGTAAGTATGTTTAAGATTCTAACCTTACATCTGTTTAATACACAGATTTTCTAGAATCCAGAGCCCTTGCCAGTTGCCCATCCCTAAATAAATTACAATATGTCTAACAGTAATATTTCTATAGATGGGAGGTTGAATTATGAGAATTTCATTTCACAGGCAGTCCCAGTACACCTTGTTTATTTGAACAGAATTCTCTGCTTATTTGGCTTAATTTAGTTCAAACCATTACTTGCTCAGCCTAAGCTAGCTAAATTTATGGGCACATTTACCCAGTCTTTTAAACGTTTCTTTTGTTTCTGTACAATGAGTACTAAAAGAGATGTGATTCCAGAAGCTGGGCAGGCTTCTGTTCCTTTGTGCCAAGTTCCACATTATATTTATCTCCCAGCTATCATCCAAACACAGGCCCATTTGCTGCAAAAGAGCCGTTGTGCTGCCAACACAGTTTCTTTCTTCAGGCAGCATCAAATGAACTATGGGTTTGCTTTCCATTCTTGATCATTCTCTTCCTCCCCGTCACTTCTTCAACTGCCTGGCATCTTCTACCACCTGCTCATTTAGTACTTTTCTCCTTCTCCCTTTTTTTTCCCATTAACCCTCTTATGTTGCCTAAAGAACAATCTGCACAGGTGCTGAGCCTTACCTAAGGTGCTCATTTACAGACAGACACAGCAAGTGGGTTCCTTGACATTGAACAGGTGAATCCCTCTGAGTTTTAGCATGGACTTTTAAGGAACTATCAAAGGTGCTAAACCTTGTAAAAAATATTTCTTTCCTTAAACATTTGAGAACCAGCATGGTGTAGTGAGTTGAATGATGAACTTCAGCTCTGAAGATTGTCATTTCTCACCCTCCAGAATCAAAAGATTGCCAGAAATTTATGACTTTAGATAATGGGTGGCCTCTCCAAGTCCAAGGACCTGGGAATGAGGCAGTTGGGAGGCCCAATCCCCAGCAGGTGTCAAATGCTGAGAACTCATCTCTGCCTTTTGATCACCAAAGAGATAAGGAGAGGCTACACAGATCCCAGAATCTGTTAAATAGAAGACACTGACTCATTAAGGACCTGGTGTCTGGAGACAACTGCTTATAAATCTCTCAGCAACTCCCTGGTGTCTTTGTTGTTTGCAACAGTTCTACCTTGATGATTGGCAATACTCTCCATATTTGTGTACTCTTGATCTTGGGCTGGCTATGATCAATGAGTCTGTGTTTTACTCCTTGCTGGATTTGTTCATCTGGATTACTGGCTTGTTATAACAACTTCTGGAGTCACTGATGACTTACCTCTTGTTTCTCCTTTCGTATTGCTGGATAACCTGTAAGTAACCTGGACTGGATTAACTACCCAACAGGTCTTGCCTTACAGCATCTGACTCCTGGGTCACTTGTTGATTGCAGCACAGGATAGATTGCAAGTAACCCAGACTGGCAGGATGGAGGCGATGCTCCAACAGAATTAGGTTCTGGCTGAATGTGTAAAATAGCTCACCACAGGCTCTGGCTGAGTGTGTAAAATAGCTCACCACAGATTGGTAGCCAATCTGCACCCAGCACCTTCACCACAATCTCACCAGAGCAAGTGCCCCATGTTCCCACTGTAGAAATTAGATGGCCCCACAGACAAGTAACAGATCTTTTTGGCTCATTGTCAGTTATACATACAGCTCCATCCCAAATACTTCCCCACTGACAAAGATGGCCTTCATAATCAGTCTGCTTACTGGTCCAGCTGCAAAATGGGCCACTCCATATCTTCTCCAATCAAGCCATCTCCTGACCTATACTGCTGATTTTCTTAAGGAAATGCAAGGACTGTGGGGGGACTCCATTCAACCCAAAACGGCCAACTGACAAACCTATTATTTCCACCAAAGGAAGGAGGCTGTTGCCACTTTAACTACTACCTTTTGATTGTGGGCTTAAGACTTGGCCTGGAATGATGTGGCACTGTAGGACCACTATAAAGACAGTTTGGCTGATGAGATCTTGGATGAGCTAGCCCAGACTGATCCACCTTCTGTTGCCCTGCAGAAATTGATTGAACAATGCTTGAGGATCAATAGGTGTATGGAAACCCACTGCCAGGCTTATGAAGCACCAGTAGCCAGGGCTGTGCCTGCCTTGTTGGAAGTTGGAAGCTCGCTTCCTAAGTCCCTACCCCATAACAGCACAAGAGAATCCTGTTGCTTTCCATTTGCTGTTGACAGCAAATCTTTGTGTCTACCCTGTTTTTCACCACTCTCTTCTGGTGTTTGCACCCAATGCCCACCCTGATAATGGGTCAACAACTCCGACCCCTCCAGTGATGATGGCAAGGGAGGAATAATAAGAAGTAGCCCAGCTGCTGGACTCTCACATGCACTGTGGTCAACTGTAACTCTTCACTGATTGATTGAGATCTGGACTGGAAGAGTGTTCTTGGGAAGATGTACCTACTGATCATGCCCCTGTAAGTAGTGTGCCAATTCCTTTATTGTTATCCTGATAAATCTGCCCCCCTCTCCAGCTCTGGGGGATAATTCTGGAGAGAGGACTACTGTCATAACTCATCCTCTGAAATCAGAAGACTTAGAGAGGAATCAGATTGCCAGAAATTTACAGCTCCAGATAACAGTGGCCTCTCCAAGTCTGAGGACCTGGGGTATGAAGCAGTTGAGAGACCCACTCCCCAGCAGGAAGTGGCAGTCACTAAGGACATACTTCCACCCTTGAATTTATCTATCTGGTTATTATAATGAGAAATAAATCATGCTCATCACCTTTTCTTAACAAATGAACGTATACCGTAATTTTTCCAGAAGTGCAATGGACCATAGCTTGGACCTTCAATGTGAAATAGACACATTTTGACCTCTGCAAGGTCAGAGAGAAATACACAGCAATGCCTAAAGGCTTCCATGTCAGCAGAGTGCTGAATCCACTCCAGATTTTAGCTCTTATTTTGAACATTCTGGTTACACCCAGAGCCAATTCACCATCCCACTGACATAGAAATCACCACTGTTTGTACAGAGGAAGACAATACCAATTGCATATAGTTCTTCCACAGTTTCCACACACCCCTAGTCTCTCTATACACATATACACATACACATCTTAAATATATGATTTGTAAATTGCGGATTCTGAAAAGTTATCCAGAAACCAACTATAACAAAAGTTTCACTCATCTGCAGTATTCAAATTCATTGGGCATGGTATAGGAAGAACCATGTTGCTCCTGCGTGCCATGCATGTGCTAAAGATGAGGACTCTCTTTTAGTCCTGGGTCAGGATAGGTGAATCTGTCAGTACCAGTTTCTCCCACATCTGATAGTTTAAACTTTCAAGACCTTTTCTTTACAAATACAGAGAAAAATTCAAATTTTGGGGGGAAATATCTCATCCAAACCTATCCTATGCATGCTTCATGTACTTGCACTGAATCAGAACTATGAAGAAAATTCCTATGTCATGTACTGCTAAACATTTGGCCCTTTAAATGATTTGGCCTACAACTTGCATCAGACCTACCAAACATGGCCAATGGTAATGGACTGTGAAATTCTAGTTCAAAACACCTAGAGCCAAAGATTCCTTTATTGGCGAAGCTTTGTACAGAAACTTCTTGCTCATGTGACACCCACATTTGACATATGTAGACTTTTTCAGTTTACATTGCCTGGAACTAGGCTATATCAGTAGAGGGATTAAACACATTACATATGTCCATGTGTATCTGCTTGTAGGTCTAGTCACAAAATGCTGTAAGCTTCCATCAGATGCAGTTTTCAGTCCATATGTACTGTCTTAAAGTTACACAGCAAGGGGAGGAATTTATTACACTTTCTTTAAGGTCCATGTGCTAGTCAATGATTCATCTGGAAAATTCTGGCACAGTTCTGATGCCTTTGTTGAATTCTTGTACCTGTATAGATAATGTCTACAAACAATAATTAGCTGTTACTTGCATAGCACCTAGTTTATAAAATCCTGTCCATGCTTCATTGTATTTGTACTCATTTTTTTGAAGTTTTTTTGAAGTTTTGTACTCATTTTTTTTAATCAAAAAGAAAAGTTCACTTACAACTTGAACAAGTACACCAATAAATAAGTATACATTTGGCATTATCCATATGCTTGTCTAGTATAATTCTCTTGTCTTCTTTCTTCCTTCTTCCTTCTTCATCCTTTCCTTCATTCTTTCTTGCCTTCCTTCCTTATCAAGCTAATAATCAATCTAAGTAGTAGCAAATTTAGCTAAAATATAGTACCATCTAACACAGTAATGATAATAATAATACAATAGCGAAAATAACAATAATACTACACAAATGATGCAATAACGAAAATGACAATATCTATACCTAATGCCATAAACATATATAATTAGTCTATTTGTCTATTGATTAGTCTGTTAAGCATATTCATTTAATTTACTATGTTTACAATCCTTGTTATTTAAAATACCAATGTGTTATCCTAAGAACAAAGTGCCTCAGCCCCTAATGACTGTACCCTCCCCCATTAAAAAAACTAATTGTATTTGCACTCATGACAATGTGTGACATTTTGCTTTATGAGGTGGAGCAGTGGTGGATCTAGTGGTAAGGGCTGACTTGCAACCTTGTGAAGTTTTTTGTTATGTGCCTTCAACTCAACTCCAGTTTATAGCTACCTTATCATAGGGTTTAGTTGGCAAGATTTGTTTAAAGATTTTCCATTGTCTACCTTTGAGGCTGAGAACCTGTGACTTGTCCAAGGCCACTCAGTGGGCTTCTGTGGTTAAGTGGGGATTCAAATTCTGGCCTCCCAAAGTCCCAAGCCAACACTCAGACAACTAAACCTCATTGTAAAGTAGTTGAGCATCATCATTATCATCCTCAGGCAGATCAGGTACCAGGACACCTCTGCCTATGATCTTCACTATCTCAGCTCCAGTAGTCTGCTACCCTCAAGCAGCTGAAAGCCTACTGCTCCATAAAAAGTCTCCGTCCTTTCTGCTATGCCTGAAGAAGGGTCTAGGGTCTGAAGCTTTGCTGCTCCATTAAAAAGCAGATGCTTGAAGCAGCCTCCCAGAACACATGTGAAGTACCACCTCTCTTCTTCATTCAATTCCCTCATCAAAACTAACCTTCTGGTTAGTTCCCTCATCAAAACTAACCTTTTGGCACAATCCCTTTGTTTCCATGCCTTAGCATAATTGAGCCTGAAGCAGACACAGCTGAGGTGTGAGGGTGGGTGAAATCACACAGTCCTTTCCCCTGCCTCAACCTCTCTCTTGCTTTCATCTCTTCTTTTTCCTTCTTTGAATTTTATACTGTTAAGCCATGTACACTGGAAGCACAAGAAAACAACAGCTCTGCCACTGCCACCAGCACAACAGACTGGCGGACCATTTGACCAAAATCAGGCAATAAGTCACTGAGAGAAAGACTTGAACACCAGACTGCAGGATCTACCTCCAGCTCACCATTCACTGGACCAAATTTGTTGCCAGGGTTCAGTTATTTCCCTCCTGCACTACAGACTTATTTTCCATTAATTCTCTTTCTTAATTTTTAATCTGTTCACTGGACTGTAACATAGTACCCTGAAATTTTCCTCAGCACCCATACTTATTTCCAGCACAAGAAATTCTCTATTAACCTTGTTGGAGTAAAACTTCACTCTTTCTGCCTTTCTTTAGTTCATAAAGCATGGATACATATTATCGGTCAAACTCCTGTTCAATCTATAATAATTTTACTGAGCTAAAAATTATAGTTGTCCTATTTTCCTCTAAATCAATTCTTGCAGACCATTTGGTTTTGCTTCTGAATGTTTAAGCTCTCTAGGGCAAAATCCGCAATGCTGTATCTATTAGCAACAAGTGATGGTACAAAATTTCATAGCATTTTCTGTTTGTTTGTTTTTAAGTTAAATCAAAATACATCAAAGCTCTCCTTATGGCATTATAGCACATTTGAAGAGTCAACAAACATTACAATAAATATATCTGGAGATAGCTGTGCTGGCTATGCAGCAAAATACAACAAAATCCAAAATCAATAAAAGAGTAATATCTTTATTGGGCCAGTCAAAAAAAGCAAGGAACACATTGTGCAAAGTTTCAAAGCTCTCCTCTCTTCTTCATCAGGCAGAACAAGGAAAAATGATGCCAGAGTCACAGGCCCCCATTTTGTCTTAAGATATTACTCCTTTTATCTAGTAGCCTCCGCGTGCCAGGGGCAGCTTGGATTTCAAGGGAGTTACTTTGCATTTGTTAATACAGTTGAACTTTAATTACCTGGATTTTACTGCTCTTTGCTTCTCAGTCTCCACACGGCCAAAGAGAAGAGTGTCCTCTGGCTGCATTGGTATCAGTCCATACCATCTTAACTGACAACAAAATAATTATCTTAAGACAAAATCGAGGTCTGTGACTCCAACATGTTTTCTTCTTCTGTATAAATTTTAATGCCTTTGTCTGATGAAGAAGTCAGTGGAGCTTTGAATGCTTGCATGATGTATTTTGTGCATTTTTTTTTAGTTGGCCCAATATAGTTATCACTGTTTTGTGGTAGACATTACAGTGTAATACACATATTGTTTTCTGCTGACATGCTAGCTCTGGCTAGAGTAGACCCTTTGAATCAGTGGAACTTATATATGCGTTCACTTCTCTTTGATGTAATCCGTCTGTTCTGGTTGAGGTTAAGAATTGGATTTAGGGAGCCGTAAATTGGGTGGCTATGTGTTCCATCTTGCAGAAGATAATTCTCTATTTGAACACACTTCCTGTTCAAAATGTAGGCCAAGTCTTGCTTAAAAATGAAGAACTATAAGATGGGAGAGTAGTGCATTTTAAAGTTGATCAGCTGTTGCTCCTGGACTGTTTTTAGATCTGCTACCCACAGTGTTTCCCACCATGGTGAGAAATAGTGCACTCTGTTTGAATGATAGTAATTATTTCTAAACCTGTATCTATAGCTAGAAACTAAAGTAAATGCAAATATTACACAGATGTGTATTCTCCTTTGTCCTCTTTTTTGTGGATACTTGAATGATAATGCCTAAGTGAAGGTTTTAGTAAAGGTTTTCATGACCATTTGCCAGTCTTCACTCTAGAGACATTCTGTTATTTGGGACACAAGTTTACATTGTGCATTACATGCTAAGGAGAGCAGCTGACTGACTGTGCTTTATTTGGTACCTTTGGGTCTTCATTGGTTGCTATATCTAGTAATACTTGATCAATATGATTAGGTATTCAGATACCCATCTCATTCAAAATTAGTTGCTAATTTCCTAGGTTGACTCAATTCTTCAACTAGATCTTAAATGCAGAATGGCTATTTGCTTCCAAAGCTCTATGAAACAAGAGTAGATCTTGTATTTATGGTGTATGCCTATTGTCAGATTTGGACAGAAGTGTCACTTGTTCAAACTGTTGCATAGGCACAAACTTGTTACTTGTGTCTGTCACCATTTCTGGGTATAATCTACCTCAAGGTGTTGTTGTGACACATATACACACAATGACAGCTGATGGCTCTCATATCTGTGGACCAGTGAACCCACTCCAGGTTTTGGTCCAACTACATTGTGTTCAGCACCTTGGACAGATCCCTTAGGGTTGAGAATAAAAGCTGAATTCACTGTCCTATTGATACCAAAGCCACCAGCTTCCACTGCACACACATGCATTGTATTGTAGTTGAACCATAAATTATTATTACTGGCAAGCTAATAAATTTCTCATAGTTTTAAAATGAGAGGATTGCAAAAGGATGAGATCTAGGACACTCATAATTGTTATTTCTTGGTTCATTTTAATTCCTTCTTTCACTGTTTCAAATGGAGTTTCTTCCGTAATACAAAATACACATGACAGGGGAATGGAAACCACAAAAAAAAAAAAAAAAGGTTAACTGCACAACAATTAATATTGGAATATTAAAAGGAAATGTTCCTATTCCAAACTGAAGAATAAAGCATCAATCTAATGGGTTAAAATCCAATTGTTAATCCACACTAGAGTAAATCAATGGGACTTACTTAAGTGTTAACTTGACAGATTCTGTTCATTCAATGAGTTTGCTGTAGCTAGAACTACCAGCTGGATTTGCAACTAAAGGGAAAGTAATACATGTAAAAAATGGACAATTATATACTTGCCTTGCGATTAGATTCCTTCATACAGACATAGTCATACGGATGCATAACAAAAGGAAGACAAAATTATCCCCTTGCCCGCAAAAGAGAGGAACAATTATGTGGTGATGTCTCCAAACAATGTGATAATCTATAACTAAAATGAACTAGACCCATTTTCCCCAACTCTTGGTTTCCAGATGTTGCACTATAATCCTCATCTGCCCTAACCAGCATAGCCGGTGATCACAGACAATAGAAACTGTGCCATCTGAGGAAAGCTGAATTAGACAATAGAAATACAAGAACTAGATATATTCTCAATTCTTCATTTTAGATTTCTGATACAGTGTTCTTTTGTTGATGTTTTATAGAAATGAAGCATCTTTTAAAAAAAAATTAAACTACTGAAAGCAAAGCATGTATGTGTATGTATGTGTATCTATCTATCTATCTATCCATCTATCTATCTATTATTTGCTGTATCAATTGAGCAAATTCTACTTCTTTATATTAGACTCTGTCATGATGAGATTTAGTATATGTTGAGAATTCACCCACTGATTCCAGATTTTCTCCCGGTTGCCACAAATTGATTTCTGATATGGTATCAAAAGTAACGAATCCATCCTCACTTTTCAAAATGTGTTTACACAAAATTGTTCTAAAGTACCTTTTCTCTTATCTTACACGTCAAGTCACACAAAGGTCAGCCAAAATGGAACAGTGAAAAGATTCCAAGCCATTCCTCTAGAAATATGTCAGCGTTTGAAATTCAGAGGAGATGACTGTGAAGAAAATTAGTGATCCATGGTGTTTGGCTGATTCGGCTTGCATCACCGAACTGACATACAAAATTAATGGCTATAATTTTAAACTTCAAGGCAAAAGGGAAAATTGTCACACAAAATGATTGGATCAGTAAGGATCTTCAAAATAGAACCACAGCTGCAGATGATCCGCTACACTATCATAAAGTTTCTTTTCATCATTTCCCATCTTCAAAAGAAAGTTAAAGAAGACATAAATGTTGATAACACTTTGCTGAATAGCTTGACAAAATTGCAACGACTTTGAAAGAGGAATTTGGGACTACACATACATCAAGCCAGCAGTCAATTTTCTTACTAACCCTTTCATCATTGGTGAATAAGCACAATTGCTAATATACACACAGCTGACACAGAATGGAAATCAAAATTCTGTAAGCAGATGCACAATTAAAGCAAGATAATCTGATCCAGGTTTTCAGTCATTAAGCTGAACACAGGAATTTCCATATCTGAATGAAGCTCTGACTTGTGGCATTGAACACAATGAACATCCAAGTTCAGCGGATTCTGGACAGATGTGGACCATATTTGTGCCTGACTGAATGATGGTAGTGATGCCAGGCTGCAGATGTTGGCTGAGAATATGCATTGTCTGACTTTTTGCTAATACGGTGAGTATATAATTTCATGTTTGTTGTATGCTTGAGACCATTATGGCAGCCACGTAATTATAAAACCCTTAACTCATGATAATTCCTAACAATAGCTGCAATTCTCAAATCACTTGGGGTGACATAAACAAGCTAACGCAGCCCAATGGCTAACGAATGGACGTTCTTTTATTAGATACTGTTTCACATCCAAGTTGAGACATAGATTTGTCAGCTGACTTTGAGCAAATCATCTCTACTGTTGTTCTGACTACTGACAGTAATGGGAGAAACCCATTTTGTAGTCATTAAGGTACATGTCAGTGTTTCAGAATGTAACTGGAGCTCAGCGATTCAAATTCAGGGGAGCTGTTACAAATCATGTATCCGTCTTAAGCCCCATTCAGGTTTTCTTTACAGTCGAATGAGCAGACAAGAGTGAAAACCCAAATGTAGCCCAATAGTAATGACACACACCCTCCTTCACTACCATCATCATCTTCTTTGGTTGAGGGTAAAGTTCTGCAGAAGGGAGAATTTGTCTTATCCATGTTAGCCTCCTGTATAGTTTAGGAAGGAAAAAACCCCAAGATCCTAAGTTTCACAGGAAAGCTATACAAATAAAAGCTGTAACCAGAGTGACAATAAAGGGGGGTTGTAGAGTTAGTCCATTTCCCATCCTTGGTATTTTCCCTCAGCTCTGAAAAACAAATGCCTATGTAGGGCTCAAGTCTATCTTCTTGTCCACAACTTAGATCAGAAGGCTGACTGCTTGGAGAATCAATGACAGGTTAATTGGCCCTGTGTTCAGCTACATGCACCCTGGTTGTTCATCTGTGAAATGTTAGAAGGTATGACATTTTCTGGACTGGACTGGCACGGAAGAGCTTTGACTTCTAAAGCACCCCAGAAGGAAAAGACAGACCACCACCTAGCCTATGGGGCAAGCTACAGGGTAATGTGACAAGAGGAACACAGGGGACAATATTCAGTGTATGACCCATGGGTCCTCTTTACTAGATGTAGAAGAGCTGCGTCTCAACAGAGGCTGGGACACCATTCTCACTGCTGCCTGAAAAGTATGATTAATGAAAAAAGAGCAAAGAAGAAAAAGATTATGGGATTCTTGTTTGTTTACTCCTGCAAACAGTCAATGTACCCATTTCTCCTGATCTTCTACTTCCTTTCTGTGCTCCCTTTTAACTATTTTATTACTTCATACACTCTCTGTATATTAAATATTGTTAGTCACCTTTCATTATTAGAGACAGGAGCAGAACAATCCTACCTGCCACTGCAGGAAACTCCAACATTGGATTCTCCAATTAATCTAAAGGCCTATGATCATGAGCCCAACAGGGTAGAAAAGAGGAATTTCTACTTTTTGTTGTTGTCCTTTGTCATTTTATTATTTTATTTTATTTTATTTATGAAATTGAGATAAGCTAGCTCCAAATTTGGATAAAGCAGCAGAAGAGGTGTGGACTCTGCAAATTCACAGCCTACAGTATAGCTTACAGTAATTTTCCTTGTTTTTCCCAGTGACTGAAAGGAACTGCTGCTGCTACTGTTTCCATGGCAGCTGGAAGGGAAATTCCAGTCTTGGATCTCCCTCTCTCTCACCAATCCTCCATCAGGAAATCATTCAGGCAAGAGTCTTCCTAACTACAATTACCTGAAAACCAACCGTGTTTAAATCAATATAATTATCAAATAAATATATATTTATGATCTGTCTATCATCTGTTTTTCTTCATAGGTTCTCTTTGGATTCTATGAAAGCTTCCCAGTAAGGAAAAACACCAAGAGCCAGCTTGGTGTAGTTGTTTGAGTGCTGGAGTAGAGCTCCAGGAGACCAAGGTTCAAATACTTACTCAGCCACAGAAACTCACTGGGTAACTTTGGACGAATGATACTCTTAGCCTGAGAAGAAGGCAACAACAAAGCCTCCTTGAATATATCGTACCCAGAAAATCCTATGAGAAGGCACATAAATAATAACAAATAAACAAATAAATGCTATGTTTCATAATAAGCTGGAGCAAAAGTACTTGCAGTAACATTGCCCTTTTCATAGTTCTCCATTCTTACTTGGCCATCTTACCCCTTAATGAATGATGCTATGTCCCAAGAGATTTTAATTGGTCTCTATTTGAATTGGCTTTCCAATATTAACACTGAATACTTTTGGTGTGTTTTCTGTACATTTTTTGTTTAGCAACCTGGAGCAGAAAAACCTGAAAGTCGTGCCGTTCATATCTACTCCCTGTATTTTGTCAGTAACACCTATTCATATTCTCTGCTTGAATAGGCAGAAGTCATGGCATTTTTATGAGTTTATAGTCATTCAATGGAATGAGTGGATCGATGTTTATCAGAAATAAGAGCGGTGTCTAATTCTGGATCCTGTACTACTAATATTGGATCTCTTTATCATTGCAAGTTTGGAAAGCATTGCTTTGTTTTATTGTTCTGTGGGCAGTTTTGCCTTGGTTCCTAAAATGAAACCAGAAGACATCAAGGGACACCTGATAAACCCCTCTAGCCCAGCAACTTCCTGTTTCCTACTGCAGATACCAAGTGTTTCTGTTAAGACTCAAGCAGAATGCTATGAAGGCATGGAAAGTATTGTACTCATCATGACTCAGTTTTGAAAGCTTGCAGCCCTAGGCAACGACTCACTGGAAATTTGGCTGCATTGTTAAATGTGTGAGCCAGGCCACAGAGATTACCAGGTAAATAAAGTGATGCTCTTAAAGAACTACACTACATGTTCTGGAAAGGGCACTGGATCTGTTTATCAGGGGGATCCGCTTCAAGCATAGATTTATAACTAAACTTGGATCCTCAGATACTGTTGGACTACAGCTGTCAGACTCCCTGACCCTTGGTCTTACTGGCTGGAAAGTAAAGTTGGGGGGGTTGGGAAACCACTGTCCCAGAGAGTGCTGCTTTCCCTTCAAAATACATTTCTTTTAAGAGGAGCTACGGACTGGCTCCCCATCAGATTTAGGTCTTCAGGTTCCCTGTAATTTTCTGAGCAACATTCTCATTTCTCTTCTTTTCATAACTGCTTAGTTAGTCCTTTGAGGGGAGGTCATGGCTGGTGATATAGCTTTTCATGGCTTCTTTTGCAATCATTTTATGTTTAGTTGTTTTTTTCCTCACAGCTCAGTAGACTTGTTTTATGAATTGCTACAGGCAAGGCTTTTATTTTTAAATAAAAGCTTATTACATTAAGATAATTTCACTGACATTTTGGTGTATTGCAGTTGTTTTTTCTCTCTCCAAATCCCCAAATTGCTACATCTCATCTACTACAGAAACTCTGTAACTATTGGCAGATGACAATGTAAAATGTTTCAGATGCTTCGGGGTGAGATTATCAAAGTTCTTATCTGACTACTGGAAAGCAAGCAAGCAAAAAAGGAAGAAAGCAAGCAAGAAAGATGTTAAACAGAAATTAAAATGAGCAGATTTCTTACAATTTGTTTACTGCTTAAACTTTGAACAGCATAGTCTATGTACTAGCTTCTTTACTAGAGAGTATTCTATGAGAGTAGTGGTTGTTGCATTTC
>CAOKZL010003702.1:0-75828 GCA_948472985.1 Iguana delicatissima | reverse complement strand
TCTGTGTTCATGCAATATTGTGGCCATTTTTGCCCTACACTGTTATAATGCTATTCTACTTTCAACATCCTATGGAATCCTGAGGTTCGCAGTTTAGGGAGAGGCATTTAGAATTCTCAGCCAGAGAACTCTTTGGCCTCAGTAAACTACAAACTCCAGGATTCCACAGGATGTTGAAAGTGGAATAATAGCACTATAACAGTATGGTGTGGAAATGGCTTTTGTCTCCCCATGGATCCAAAGATCCTCAGTTTGCACTCTAGCAACAAATGAAATTCAATCAGGCATGATATAAGAATAGTTTCTGGGCAATTGTGATGTTTTGGTGACTACACTGCAGGATTTGCTACAAATTCCAGATGATACCACCAATACTTGGCCAAACATATAAGATTTATAAACTCCGAATGCTAGAGCCCATTTGTTGGCTTCTATTTATGTCTCTCTGTGGATATCTTGTATGGAATGTCCATGAAACATAGGTGTTAATTTTTCAAAGTATGCTTATCAGCCCCTCTCTTGGCATGTAAGTGTGCTCCAGTACTAATTAGGAAGCGCTACTTCCAGTTCCTTTCTTTCCATGTGCATAAAAGAAAACCAGGGATGTCTGTAAAACCAGTGATAATGACAAAAACAGTAGCAAAGATAGAAAAAAAATCTTCAAATGACAGTATAAGTGCCCTTTGGTAGCTGTTGGGCAAACAAAATCTTACTGTAGCACTACAAAGCGGAACATTATATTTAATAAGTATACAGAGCTGTCATCTACTATTCCCTTTGTATTTTGACTATTAGAGGAAAGTGGCATCAGGCTAAATCTTGGATCCTCCCTCTCCACTCACTTGGGAACCATATAAAGTGCTTCATTCTTTTTGAGACACTGTCTCAAAGACAGATTGCTATGGCATTAGAGTCTAATAGTTTGGAGAGACAAGTGGAATGGGGTACCAACATTATGCAATTACCAGTACTGTAAGCAAATCACAAGTTGGAAATATATAAGCCTGTAAGTTAGACACAGTGTCTTCTTGAAGAATGTTTCAGAAGAGTGGTCATTAACAAAGGAAGAAGTTGCATGATTTTGAAGAAGGAAAAAAATTCTTAATACTGCCCAAGTGTGAGGAATGTTAGCTTTGAAGTCGATTAATGAGATGGTGGGTAGGGAAAAGCACAGCACCAAAGCAGTGCATTCTGAAAGCGAAAACTGACGTCACTAATTGTTAAAATTTTTCTGTTTACTAATGTAGAATGCTACATTATTCTATCTATTTAGCGATTTTATTGTTTGAATTTCAAATTGTGTTCCAGTGGCAGGATGTCTAAACCATCCTGCCAGGACTGCAATGAGATGTTGGTGGGAACCGGTACAGTGCGGAAATGGCTCAGTCATAGGACTTTCTTGGTGGGATTTATTTACAGGAGTTTGCCATTGTCTTTCTCTGAGACTGAGGGAGAATGATTGGCCCAGGGTCATCCAATGGGTCTCTGTGGCGGAGAAGGATTCAGTCTCTGATCTTCCAGAGTCCTACTCCAATATTCAAAACCACTACACCACACTGGCTCCCACCAAAAGCTAACATATGGAATTTACCAGTACCAGAGCTGGTACTGAAGCATTTGCTGAGGCACTGTTACAGCAGCAGACCCATGCCCCTTCCTCTAGCATTTTCTGACCACTCCTTGTATTTTCTGTCTTTTTAGGTACTGGGTCCATGTGTGTGAGCAAAGAGAAGCAGAAGCAGACTCTGTTCACATTATTCTCATTCTCTGGATAGTGATGTTGATGGACCAAGAGGGACAGGAAGAGTGAATCAGTAGCAGTAATGAGGAGAAAGTGAGGATCGTAAGAGAGAGGGTGTCCCGAGGGCATTTGCCAATACCCTCCCCATGCATATACAAAGGCCTGAAGCTAATAGTGGCAGAAATTCTTGGACATCATTTGAGAGCAAAAGTAACAAGACGTGTCTGTCAATAAATAAGTGGAATCAGCAGATCCAGTGGAATACCAGAGCCTCTACTGAAAGCAAGTTGAGAAACTAGATCTAGAAGGATATCTTTTTGTCCTTATATTCACATAAACCCCTGGGCCAATTGCATATACTTTAGGTATCAGACACATCTTTCTTTCATCTGTAGGGAAAATTAAGAAAAAAATTGAAAAGTATAATTGGGAAAAAAATTAATAGGAATTTGAGAGGACACTAAAAGTATTTCAGCAACATTGTAATGTTGTAATTAATTGCCAAGTAGTTGCTATGATTATATTTTATTTAGTTGTCATTTAGTTGTGGTTGTTATTGCCTAAGATTTAAAAAGTCAGTTTGTTATTTCAAAAGTGGCATTTTGGTTTGGAAAGCAGGTGGGAATCTTGCAGGGGGGATTTGCCAGAGTAATCCTAAATAATTTTGTATGCAGTCCTTCAGAAAATGTATGCAGTCCATATCAGAAAAGAAAATGTCATCTAGTGAGCAAGTTAGCTGGAAGGACTGCAAAGCTGAATGGTTCAAAAACCCAAACTGAAAATGAGATGAATCCCTTATCAGATCAGGCACCTGCGGCTCTACTTGCATATAATTTCCTAGTTCTGAAGTTTGTAAAATGAGAAGTTGGGGTTTCCTCATGAAAGAAAAGAAAACTCTGTTCACTTCACAGAGAAATATTAACTTATAACATCTTTATACTTAGAAGATATGTTCTTTATTTATTTTTACATAATCTTGTGCCTTTGTTGGCTAATTCCACTAAAATATAATGGTATTGCATAAGGGCATCATTCTCTCTCTCCCTCTCTCTCCCCTTGCCCCCGCCCTCACTTCCCTTTCTGTCTTTCTGTAATTTGTGAAAGTGGCAGGCTGGAGTAGGCAATTAAAAAAATAGTGCACAAAAATATGTTTCAATATATATTTCAACTATATTTTCCTCCACAAAATACACAGGTGATCCTGCCCTCACTTTGTATATATCCTTTTTTTTCCCCCTCTTATCATCTTCCCTCCAAAAAAATGACTCCTCATTCACCTGAGCTCTAACAACAATATTTTAGACAAAATCAAAATGCCTGTATTTGAAGACTTGGCAGACTATTTTGAATGACTATTTGAATGAAACTTCATCCTTCCTCTTTTCTGCTGTCCTATGAGGTGAGCACATCCCCTCCCTTTCTATTTTCTTTTCCCTGTACAATTTCCTTCTTTTCTTTGGCCATTTCCACACCGGGGTATTAAAATGGTGCAGAGCGACCTCTGACAGAGGTCTTCTGAACCATGGAGTGGATTGGGGCGGACTATTTTTCGTAGTTCCACACCTCAATCCACTCCGAAGCAACCGGAACTGGTGGCGTGGCGTGTTTCTTAAAAAGCACGGAGCATGCAGCCCCGTACAGCTCCGTTGCCACGCTCCGGTGCAGATTTGCAGGCACGCATTAGTGAGTGGCTGCAGATCTGCCAGGGGCGGGCTTTAGGCTGGCGAGCTTCTCCGGTTGGTGGAGAGCCTCCACCAGCCAGAAGCTGCCATTTTGGACGCCGAGGCTGCCATTTTGGACACCGGAGGACTGCAGAACAGCGAGATCGCACTGTTCCTGGCAACGGACTCACCCAGCTGCCAGTAAGCTCTGTTTTAGAGCATTTTCCCCCGTTTCCCCCTCCACGTGCGGAAAGAGCCTCTGTTTTCTTGCACTGACTTTTCTTGTTCCTTGATTTGTGCAGGACTAGTGGCAGGTCAGCTATGATGAGAGTGAATCTGTGAATTTTCTCTCTGTTTTAGTCCAAACATTATATAGGTAAAATAGGTTTAGCACTTTGGTGAGGTCCTTTAATACTTGCAGGAAAACATGGAATGAAATAATTGCTGCACAAGTATTGTATCTATCAGCTGCTGCTATGTGGAACTCATTCTTTTCTGGGTCTGCCCTGTTGGCAGTGTTGTTTGTTAGGTGGGGAAGCCCTGGGGATACAGGGAAGGGAATACCATCAGCTAATTTCCCCTCCCTCTATCCACTCATGAAAAGAATACAAGGTTGGGCCCAGGGAAGAGGAAAGGAAATGAAAATTTCCCTTCACTCCTCCTTCATGTAGAGAGTGTGTTAATTTACATGGTGGACTATGTAAAGATCAAGCAGGAGGGAAATTTAGTCTGAACATCAGAAATTAAATGAAAAGGTTCCTGAGTTTGGGTTTGATACTGCTGTGAGTTTTTCAGTGTTAGAGTCCACATGTAAAACTGGTCTATAGGGCAAATTAAGGAAATGCAGAGAAAGGACAAGTTAAGGAAAGAGCATGCGGGGGATAGAGCTATTGGCTTCGGATTTGCACAGCTCAAGGGCTCTGCACTCTGGGGATTTTATGTTCAAGAGTGGCCTCATCTCTCCAGTCCGTGTCAATCTGCTTGTCATTGTGTCAGACATGAATTTACTTAACAAGGTAGTAGATCTCCTTTTTCAAACTACAGAGGATGCTAAATTCAAGTATGATTCTGTGTGTGGTGTTGCATACATAGCTTTGCCATTGGCTACAATCATCTGCTCAACCAAACAAATCTCAATGCTTATACAGTGAAAGGAAGCTAAAGACCATGGTACAAAGAGTCTTGTAGAGGGTACAATCAATTCCATGGAAACTTGCCTGATCATTGAAGATGTAGTCACTAGTAGTTCAAGTGTCTTGGAGACAGCAGAGACCCTCCAGAAAGAAGGGTTGAAAGTTAATGATGCCATAATGCTCTTGTGTTACCACCGTGAACTGGCCTGGCCTTTGGTAAGCTTTAGATATCATTTCGATATCATAATTCGGCCCTCCTCTGCCACCAGCCAAGTGTTTGTGAGGCCACCGAACAAGCACGATGCTAGGCATGGCTATTAAATTCTGAATCATTTCTATTTACACCTAAGCAAGCCAGAAACTGCCAGATCTGCTTTAGAATATCTCCCAAAACAAATACCCTCATTACAAATGTGTGTTAAAACAAAGAGACCCTCTGCCCTGAGAGGGCACCCTGGCGAGCTGAGTGCTTAACTGCCAAGCTAGCTGCAATTGCATACTGGCCATACTATTGTCAATTCGGATCTTAACTCAATCATGAAAATTCTAACCTTTCGGAAACATTGTCTCAAGCCCAAAACTCATTGTCTTTGCCCAAGACCAGACTAGCCCACGGTTGTTCCTTCTCCTATAAAAATCCCCAGTTCCGAGCACTTCCTCGGACTTCGCTGGACTTCAATCCTGCCTTGCTGCCGCTTCTTCTGCGAGCTCCCCTTGGCCACCATGCCGAGTTTCCTTCCCTCCATTGGACTTCTCCAGGACTGCAAGATAGGTGACGTATCACCCATTCCCCCAAAACCTCTATTTCCTATTTCTAGTTAGCTGTGAGGTGGTGTTTTCTTTATAATTGCTTAATAAATACTATTGCTAGTTTAAACTGTCTGACTGCTCACTGACCTGAACCTGTATACACAGGGTAAAAGATTCCCACTAAGTTACCCTGTCTCTCATTAGCTAAGAGGGTGCTCCAGCTAATTTCCTTCATCTTGCTTGTGTTGGTTTGGTTATTTGGGCACCCCTCCCGGGACCCCCAATTCACAGGATAACACTTGCATAGAAGGCAAGGAGGGAAAACTGTCTGCAGTCAGTATATATACCTTGTCTGAAATTCTCAAGATCCTTGAGCAGCAGAAAAAGTTCCTCCTGAGATGATGACAAGGGTAGGGGAAAAAAATCATTCAGGAGAATATTATTAAACCTTCTAAGCAAAATGGCATGACTCCTTCTAAAAGGATATGCAAAGAAATTAATTTTGTTTCTTGGGAAAAGCTACAGGCCATTCGTCCCCTTGCTACCCAGCTTCTCAGACTTATGGATTAAAAACAGTCTGATTCATGCCTTTCTTCTGATGTGACCCCATTCAAAGAATTGCACTGGTTGGCTAATATTCTGGGCCCTTTCATGTGTCTCTTGAAAACAAGTATTGATATTCTGGATGATTTTCCCCAAGAAGGTAGTGAAAGAGTTGAGAAAATATGCAGACTAGTATGAGTTCTTGATATTTGAAGACAACAAGTTTGCAAACATTGGAAATACTGTGAAGCATCATTATGGAGGTGGCATTTTAAAAATAGCATCCTGATCAGATATAGTTAATGCCCACACAGTTCCTGGCTCTGGAATTGTTAAGGGACTAAAAGAAATAGGGAATCCCTTTCAATAAGGATGTCTCTTAATTGAAGAGATAAGCTCAGATGGATCCCTAGCCACTGGTGACTATACTGAATGTCAGGGGTCGGGCATGGTCACGCCCGCTGGCGTCCCAGAGGCCGCCGGGGAGGCTGCCTCTGATGAGGAGGAGGGCCCGGATGCTGCGGAGGCCGACGATGACAGGGATCACCCAGATGCTGCGGAGGCTACCGCCGCCTCCGGGGATCGCCCGGATGCTGCGGAGGCCGCCACCCCAGCTTCCACACTGGTGGGCAGGGCGGGCGTTGGCTCGCCGGGGGAGACGGGTCCCGGGCCTGATCCCGGGGCTCTGCCCACCCGCAGCTCCAACCCAGAGGAGGCTGAGGCCTCTGCCCCGCTACCCACGTTCCAACAGCAGCGGCAGTATAAAGAAGCAATCCACCGGCCCCAGCGGTTACAGGAAAGGCGGCTGCGGGCTGAGAGCTCCCACCTGTAAACACAGCTGTGAGCCCTCAGCCGCGTGGTCGTTCTGGATTGGCTGCCACCGGCCCAAGGGGCTATTTAGGGCGGGCGCTGGCCTGGGAGGGGCACGGAGCAACAACTATCAGCCTACTGTGTTTCTGCCACCCGTGTCCGGTTCCAGCCCAGCCTGAGTCCACATCCAGCCCCTTCGCCAGCAAAGGACAATCCCTCTGTGTTTGGTGAAGTAACCTCCTTTGTGTTCCGGGTGCAGTAACCCTTCTTTGCTTTCTGTTGGAGCCTGCTGCTTATGGCGTATCTTCAGTTAAGGACAGTTTGTTTTCTGTAACCCCTTGTTTGCTGGCAGCAATAAACGCTGTCTCACCCAGCCGCTTGTCCTGCCTCTGCTTGACCTCCGCCCGCCGCTGACACTGAAGCTGGAGTTAAAATGGCTAAAGAACATGTAGACTTTGTTCTGGAATTTATTTCTGGCTCCAGAAAAGCTGAAAAAACAAAATTTCCTCACTTGAAACATGAGTTCAGATTCAGGCTGGAGATAATAATCTTGGGTAGAAGAATCTGAGTCCTCAAAAAATTATTGGTAAAAGATCTTCAAACATCCTTGCGGGACATGACATCTTGTCTGCACCCAATTGTTTAGAGGAAGCACGGCCATGTAGGAAGCTAGCATGGGAAAGCTATTTGCAAAGGATTGGTATTAGCACACAAATTTAAGACAAATATTGCATTCTGTTAAGCAATGCAATCCAAGAAGGTAATTGTTCATTGTATCTCCCCATTAATGTGTATGGTAAAATGTGCCAATATGCAAACTGGGTTATAAGAGCTGTGCACTGAGGTGCAGGTCTGCAAGTCTATGTCTGCAAGCAGGCTCTTCTCTTAGGGGAGGCAGCCACTTCTTCAAGTCTCTCTCTCTCTCTCCCCTCTCTCCCTCTCCTTTGTGTGTTTGTGTCTGTGTGTTGGACAAGCAAAGTCAGAACTTTGAACTGATTGCTATACAAATAACGAACTGACTGACTGAAAAGTAACTGTGGAAATAATTGTATATATATATATATTTTTTTACTGATTACTATCTTGATTGTGGTACCTAAAAATGCAGCCCAAAACACATGATGAGCCACACACATTGGGAAAATCAGAAATTTGACCTGAGCTACAATCTAGGTAGCTAACCAAACAGCTAGTGATGGCATATACAACAGTTTATTTATTCTTTTAGGGATATTTGCATCATTTGCTATCAAGTACTCAAGAAAAAGAATCCATTAAGTATAGTGGTTGCTTGAAAAGAATCAAGAATAACTTGGGGTAGTTTTTATTTTACCTATCATGCTAAACCAATTCTTACCTCTGCTCCACGCAAACAAACATGTACTGTTATTGGTAGCTAGGTAGAGAACACAAGTGAGTCTGAAAACCAGGGCAAAGGAAGACCTAAATGGTACCATCTAACTCTAGCCCATAATTCTAAATTCTAATATTTAGTTTTCAAGGATCAAGTTACTCCATAGATTTGTTTTTAGAGCAATTAGAGTGACTATGATCATGAAAAATCACAGTAAATGAACATCTTGAATGAACAAACTTTTGTTGGTTCATAGATGAGGTTTTCGGTGCATATTCATTTTGTCTTCTTCACTGCAATTATTTGAAGGTCCTATTATTTACATGGCTCCTGTTCTGCTGTTTTCAGTTACACCACAAATTAAAAAGACTCCTGTCCCTAAATCCTGTGTATTTGCACAAAACACGGCTTGAGGTAGGTGTGGAAATGCTATTCCCTCCCATCATCCCCTTGGAAACAGGTCGCTTTTGTCCTGTTGATGCTAAGGGGCTTCTAATTCATTCTTTCTTAGGTTCCTGCTTGTTTTGTTGTCCTAAACTCTTCAGATTGTCCTGTCTGGCTCAAGGATCACAGCAATTTAGTTAGCAGCAGCGAAAAACTGTTTTCCTCATTTGGCATGATGCAGAATGCCCCCAAAAGGTAAGGCATTGGTGGCCATTTCCTCAAATCACTCTCCAAATATGAGACAGCTCTTCCAAAGCCCTGATACATAGCACAGCCAGGAAGAAGAAGCAGGAAATTGCTAGAGATCAGTGATGCCAACTAATGAATTAAAATAAACAAAGTTATGATTAAATTAGAAATATGCCAATGAAAAAGGGTAACTTAATTAAGTTTATTTTAACTGAAGTGATTAAATGGGAATTTCAGCATTAACTTTTCTCTAGAATTAACTTATTAAGTTATTAATTGATTAAATGTACCACAGTGCCAGAGTGCCAACAGATTTTAAATTACTCTGGTTATCCAGAGCCTAGTTTTCTTAGTTTCTTTGCAAAACTGCTTCTTGCTTTTTGTTAGTATTGCAAGGTTAGGGATTTACAAGGTTTGGGCCATAAGACTGATTTTGATTTTGATTTAATGTAACTGTTCACCTTTCCCCAGGATTGGACTTCAGTATATCTTTGGTATAATCTCCATCTGGGGTATGGTTGTGACTTGGGCCCAACACAGATTACAGTGGGTTGATATTGTACAGGCGTTGCCTCAATATATTAGCAAATAGAAATAGATTATTTTTATTAATATTATTATTATTATTTGTACGCACAGGTTATTATTTGTATGCACAGAGAGGGGAGAACAAAATACAAGAAAAACAAAGAATACAGAATTCCATTGAAAAAAACAACAAAAATCCAAAAAGAGTATAAATATTAAACTCGAAATAGAAATACCTGACATAACAACAAAGACAATACAAATTCTTACACCCAACAATTAACAATTTAATAAAATAATCTTCCCAAACAATGGGGAAACCAGCATTCTGCATTATATAACTTCCTTATCCAAAAGGGAACAGACAAGTTTAGAACCTAATAATCATCTTGGTCCTTTCTCTTCTTTAAATTTGTATTTCCCTCCCCCTGTCTGTCTGTCTGTCTCCATATATATATATGAGAAGAGCATTTTTTCTTCTTAAACATTTCAGCTTCATACAGCAATCAAGAATATAATAGATAGATAGATAGATAGATAGATAGATAGATAGATAGATAGATAGTTATTAGATTGATAACTTTTCCCTGATTTTGACAAAACAATTTCATAGCCCATACAACCCAATAAATATAGTAAATAACTATTTATTCTTTAAATCCAGCCATGGTTAATTTATCAAATTTCTGTAGCAAACACTCCTTAAGCAGTTCTCAATCTTTCTTAAATTTACTCCTGGCTTTACCATCTAAGATATATGTGACCTTATCCATTTCAGCAACGTCTTGCAGTTTTTCAGTCCATTCTTCTTCAGCAGGAATTTTAAATGTTTTCCAGTATCTTGCTAGGACTAACTAGTCTAGCAGCTGTCACCATATGCCAACAAAATCTACCAATTTCATTATCTGTTCTCTTATCAAACTTGCAAAGGCCCAATAAGAAAAATTCTGAGTCTAGATCAAATATCTGCATTGTTGCTCTTATCATATACCAATTTTTTTAAAACTCTGTCACAGCCTCAACACATGTGAAAACAGTTTCCAACTTCTTTTCCACATTTCCAGCATTTATTGATTGTGCCTTTATATGTTTTTGCAACTCTATCTGGTGGGAGTTGCCATCTGTACATCGTTTTCAAGAGGGTTTCCTTTAAATCATGGCATCTTGTATTAACATTATTAAATTTCCATGTTTTCCAAGTCATCTATTAATTCTGTCTTATTCACTTATTCATATAGATAATAGTATAAACTGTCCTGTTACAACAACTGCTAATGGAGTTGTTCAGATACAGATGCTATTGCACCACATGATCTGATGAACTTGGATGAGTCTGTTTTGAATATCTGAGCAGACTCATATAGCACAGTTGGGGATCTATACTTACAGGGGGATCTGGCTGAGAAAGCTTCACCTCCTCTCTCAGATTTTTCCCTTAGTAATAATTCCCTGGATATACTCTCTAAACGTTGCTTCTTGACTTCCAAGCCAATTTCTAAAATTCTCAAGGAGATCCATTGTTTAAACCAGTCAGCTACAGACCTCAAGGCAGAATTTGGGCTTGTGGTGGAACTGATTAATTAAGGAATTTTAGTTGTAAATAAAGATATGACACCTTCAGAAGCAGCCAATAACATCATTATATTAGAGCTTAACATAAACCATCTGCATATGCGAAGAAGATTTCCTTCCTGTTACCTTATTTGAGCTCTCTGGTCAAGGAGTCTGAATTACTATATACTAAGGAATCAATAGTAGCTATTCCCAGTCTAAATTGTAACCCTAAGAAGTTTCAAAAGAAGGGGTCAGACACTGGTAAGGGATCCTTAAAGGGGAAGAAAAATACAGATGGCAAGTTTATGTTTACTAAAACCTACAGGGCAGTGTTTGGGAAATTGTCAGAAGAAAAGGTAAGCATAAACAAGAAAGTCAAAGGGGTAAATTTCAACCCCCTTTTTACCATTTTTGACAAGGCACAGGAGTCTAAAAGAAGGAGAAAGATGGACAGACAGGTTAAGGACCATGAGTGTATTTAAAACAAGCTCTTTCTCTTAGTTTACATGCCAAAATCATTCAAGACAGTATTTTCCTGATACACCGTATAGAATTCGCTTTATTATTTATTTATTTATTTATTTATTTATTATCTTTATTTATATCCCACTTTTTTTCCCAGGATTTGAATTCAACGTGACTCTCAATTTAGCAATGCAATTAAAACACACAAAAAGTGAATATTAAAAAAGCATTGAACTATTAACAGTATTAAAACAATTACATCACAAGAAAAGTATAGAATGCAATTTTAAAAGATAAAAATCAAGCAAACAGCCTGCTTTAATCTTAATGAGAAAATATCCCTAAGATTTTCATACCTTCTCCTAATGTAAATAAATAATAAACAAAATTTCCTATATATTTTGGTACAAATTGCTTTCACTCAGCTTAACTTTTTTAATGTAACAGGAACTGAGTATCTTCCTCTTAGAAATTCTGGTCCAATCTGCAGATATACCCACTGTTCATTTCCTAAAAACATCAGCAACGGAAAACAAAGGAGATCCATTGTCATAGTCACCAGTATTATTGTTGGTCTGACATTTTTTCCCAGTAACTCCTGGTTTTGTTCTTTTGTTTCTGACCTTCTTTGTGATTCCTTTGCCTAGTGTGAATAAATATGTCAGTGGCAAATGATTTCGTGTATCAGATCCACTGCATTGTCAGAACATTTTGTAATGGATTTTGTTCCCCAGAAGAAACTATTAGTTTCTAATCTAATAGACACCTCAATTCTGTTGTAGAATGACATTTTAAGGTTTTACTGAAGGTGAGTTAAATACTCACTAAGATATGTTTTTATAAGTGTATTAAAGTCTGTTTACTTCTAACTCCCCTCCGAAACTACAGTGGGGGAAAAAAGAATCACTTTAAACTTGATTTCTTAATCCATGAAAAAAATGAAACTATCCAGTAGCAAGGACAACATGGAAAGCATGGTGGTCTTCTGTACCTTCAGATGTGTACAATAGGCACAGATATAGTACCAATCCCTAGCACACCAGGAAAAATAAATGGAGGTCCTCCATATCAGAAAGTTTGGCTTGCACTTTTCTACACCAACTTAGAGGGTCCTTCTCTGTATCAGACTGATTTCTGAAACTCTCACCCATAGTTCTTTTCCTGGGGTCCATGTGGGAATCAGTAAGCTAAAGAAAAAAAGATAAGATAAGGAGATCATATTATAAAAGAAAGGAAAGGAATGGAATGGAAAAGACAGGTTTTCTATAGGGTGGCTGAGAAATGTGGTTTTCAAAAGTTTTCTCTGAACTGATTCTTTCTATCCCATGCTCAAAACAGGGATAATGTAAGAAAAGGAATCTACTGTGTAAAAGTCAAAGTTTGTGAATGAGTTTGTCTGTTTGCCTGTGTCAGGCAGGCGAAGACCTCATATGATTGGCTGGCTGTGAAGATTCTATGGAATCCTGGGGTTGGCAGTTCAGGGAGGGGCCTTTAGAATTCTCAGTCAGAGAGCTCTTGGGCCTAGCTGGTTGCTATGGAGATGATGCCTAGCAGCAAGGATGAGGGCAGTGTATTCCCTAAGAAACCCAACCTTTCCGTGTTACTAACTCTGAATACAGATTGGATGGGGAATATGGGGGAAAGTTACACGTACTGGACAAGACAGTTTGGTGAATTCTTAAGAGGAAAAAAAATTGCCTTATTTAGTTCATAGTAATATAAAAAAATTAAAAAAGTCATAAGTAAAACTTTTCAGCCTTTCTTTCGGAGCCTTTCCAAAAATTGCAAAGTTACATTAAGGTATTTCTGACAAGTATTACCTATGAGAAAATAAAATCCTGGGCAACACTGGGTATATACGCTAGTGTAACATACATTTAAACAACAATTTAAAGTTCATGTATTTGTTTGAAATACACTCATTTCAGCATAAATATACCTGCATTAGATTTTTAGCAGATTAAGGGCCATCTCCACATGAGATGTCATAAATGTGCACAAGATACCATAATGGATCTTTTCTGTAATTAAAGGGGATTCTCTTGAAACACAGTAAAAACACCGTGTTCCGCACCTCTCAGCATTAATGAAAAGTGAAGCAGAGTGTCTGTTCTGCATTTTGCCCCACCCCTGATTGACCGCCTGCCAACACCACCATTTTCTTGATGTGCGTTGTTTCTGCATTGAAGTGGCATACAGGAGATATGTATATTAGGTAGCACAAAACAGATTTTTTCCATAGTTCACTTAATGTATCCCAGCTACCACTTTTAGACTGGATGGCTACTGGTTCGCTATGACAATGTACAGAACCACATCCCCTGAGACGAATACAACCAGTAGCTACTACATTTTAGCAATGCCATGTGGAAAGAGCCTAAGAGTAATTTAACATATTAATACTTTCCAACTGACTTTCCTGTCTCTGCTGGAGAGGGCAGAGGCTAGTGATGATGGTGCCCAGAAGCATGTGTGGTGGGAGATGGACTGTGGGTCAGATGCCATATGGAAAGAAAAGGAAGGGACAAGGAAACTCTGTCTTCCAAAAATGTTAGACTTCAATTCCCAAAAGCTCCAGCAGTCTTGCCAACTGGAAGTTGTGATCCAAAATATCTTCATGGTCAAAGGTTCCTCACTCCTACTTTAGGCCATAGCAGGAAAAAAATAGATAAAAGTTAAATCATACTAAATTCCCAGCAGTCTTTTCATAATTTCCTAGACCTATTCTCTCAGACTTCATCTAGCTGCAAGAGCAGCTGGGCTACTTACATTTGAAATTGCCTGGGCCTTTTCATAGCAATCTACATATCTCTCATTTATTTATTTTACATTCTGCTGCCATTTCCCCAATAATCTCAAACCAGTATATGTTTTTGTTCTTTCTGATCTTATTCTCATGCCAACCCTATAAGATAAGTAAGGCTGAGAATTAGTGGTTGATCCAAGATTGGGTTACAAGTAAAAGTCTGAATCTGGGTCAGCCCAATCCAATATTCTGACCACTACAAAACCCTGCTCTTCTCTTATGAGTTGGACTATCCTATTTCTTTAAATTGGACTGCATACCAGAGGCATAGTAGCATGGAATCCAAACTTTAGAGTTTCAAAAATGAAGTGACTACTGAAGAAGGTCAATGACAGACTGAAATTCAGGGAGAAAATGGTACAGGTATTTGTTATGCATGAATCTGTTCTATGTGCACCTCAGGATCATGGCATTTGACTTTTTTGTACAATTTTCTTGACTTCAAGAATCAATAAAAGATTGAATTATACTGCTTTGGAAACCATGACATAGGGATATATCAAATGTCTGCTGTGCCACTAAAGAAAAAGACATTGACCTAATGCAGTATTTATGACATCTGTTAATGATATCATGGAGGAAGGCAGAAGAGGCCACATTTCCAGAAGAAATAAAGTAGAGTGCATTTTGAGTGCAGATCTCTATTCAGCTGTATTAAATCTAAAGGGAGAAAATCCCATTGCTCAGGGACTAAGGGTCAGTGTTGATTCTGTAAAACTGAAATTAATTCTGTTTGCAGTGGCAAACACTGGAATAATATGTATGTATGGAAATTAATCCAAAACTCCATGGTTTGATTCGAGAGCTGCCTACAGAACAAGCAGTGAGGCTCTGGGGGTAAAGGATTGTGCTCTTTCAAGAGCAATTGTTTTGTATTACCTGAAAAACCATTTCTGTGGCATGGAGCCTTTTCAGGGCACTCTCTGGCCATTTCCGTACTACACTGTTATAGTGCTGTTATTCCACTTTCAACATCCTATGGAATCCTGGAGTTTGCAGTTTAGGGAAGAGCATTTAGAATTGTCAGCCAGAGAGCCTTGGCCTCAGTAAACTACAAACCCAAAAATTCCACAGGATGTTGAAAGTTGAATAATAGCATTATAATAGTGAAATGGATTTTCAATCCCACTGCACTTCAAATATACTAAAGAGGGGGAAATATCTCTTGCTCTAGACCCACAAGAGTCTTTCTTTTCTTCCATCTACTATTTGTGTGATGCGTTCCTTGTTGCTTGGCTGTCCCTCACCTTCTTATAGTATTGGAGTGTTAACTCTTTAAAGTAAAAGTATCTTTGTACCTTTGAAAAGGAAAAATAGTTTAATTTTGTTCTGCAAAAGCAGTAACAAAAAATGCATGTTCAGGGTTGCACAGTGGTAATTCTGAGGAAGTTAACATACATTCACAACAGAGTGATGGTGATGGATGGGGAGGAGAAAAGTGGCAGGCAATACTATGAAGACAAGGAGCTCTGGACCTATATTTTCCTAGAGAGGATTATCAACCATGGAATTCTGTTTTTCAAGTTATCTGCAACTGTGACCCTTTGTTACATAGTGTTTACAGTATACTAGGGATGGAAATAATATTCTAAAATATTTGGAAAAAAATGTTTGAAAAGCATGGTTTTTGAGTGTTGAGTAACCATGATTAGTAAATTCTGGACTGACACGAATCTTTGCAATTTGGGACTCACTCTGTGCAAAATTCACTTGTGGTTGTTTTGCACAGAAAAAAGAATTTTCTATACAGAAAACAATATTTTCTCTGTGAAAAATAATATTTTGATAAGTATTAGTTCCTGCACAGAAAATGTTGTTTTCCACATACAAAAAGTTGTAATTGGGATTTGTTCTGTGTAAAATTTGCATATGGTTGATTTACATAGAAAATAGAAGTTTTGCTGCAGGAAACACCATTTTCTAAGCAGGAATTAATATTCCTGCATTGAAATGCTGTTTTCTGTGAAAAACAATCACATGAGAACAAAATTTCACACAGGTTTTTTTTTCTGCACAGAAAACATTTTCCGTACAGGAATTGCTATTTCTATATTGAAATTTCATTTTTCACACAAGGAATGCTGTTGTTTTCAGCGCATAACAACCGCACACAAATTTTTCACAGAATAAGTTCCAAATTTCAAAAAGCCTTTGAAAGTTGTGTGGTTCTTGAAGGCTTTTTTGAAATGGGAAGAAAATTGCTGAAATTAGTCATCATCCCCTTTGAGAAGAAACTTAGACCCTTTCCACAACTCACCCATTTTCAGCGCTGGGGTGCGGTGTTCACATGAGCAGCCTCCAGAGAGAGGCTCTCACTTCCCTGCTTCTTCTGCTCTGCACAAGCTTCCTGCTCAGGCGAGAGGCCCACCTCTTCCTTTCTCAGTGCAGCCTGGGACCCTCCCAGCCTGCACTGGATAGGAAGTGCGACCAGCCTGGCTCCCAAGGCTTCGCATGCAAGATAAGTGAACATGGGGCCCCAGAGCGATACGCGACCACGCAGCATTCTTGGCTTCAAGCCAAAAATGAAAAAATTCATGTGTGGTCCATGTCAGGCCCTGGAGCGTCGTGCAAATGTGAGTGCGACGTGTGGACCACTCCTCACATTTGTGCAGCACTCAAGGGGCCCTTTCACATCAAAAATGCCATGCAAAAAGGGTCCTAGTGAAGAGTTACATCCCTAGATTAAATGGGGTGAGTGAAACCCAGGTACTTACCAATTATGGTATCCCCTGTCAGTGATGATTTTCAAATCAAGACTTAAAGATGGGTGCCTCACCCAAAAATTATGAAGAGAGGTGTCCCCTCACTTGGTCCACAAGCCACCTGCAGCTTCCATATAGGACAGTTTTACTGTCATGTTACTTTTCCAACTATGTGTGATAACTGAAGCCCCTGTCAAAGCTGCTGATGACAAGTAGCAGCTGTTGGTCCCTGTTGCTCAGGGTGGAGATGACAAGCAGCAGCTGTTGGTCCCTGTGGCTCTGGCTGGAGATGAGTCCTGCAGCTCAAGAGCTCCCCCTACTGCCATGGACCAAGCAGGCGTGGATGCCCCTCTGCCTGCTCCTTTGGAGCAACAGGGATCTGATTCTGAAGAGGCTCTGGAGCCTGGTTCAATAAGCCCCCAATTAAGGCGGAAACTCAAGAGGGCTGTGCAAAGGGAGGCTTCCTTGGCTAAGTTTAAGAAGCTGTGACTGGACACACCTGTGCCTGGGGCTATCTAACTGCCTGCCTGGAAGCTTCCCTTTGTTTGTGGCAAACTCCTTACAAGCCCTACTCTTGCCTGTACCTTGCTCCCAGCACCTGGTTCCTGATATCTTGAATTGATCTCTGGACTCTTGACTCTTGGTTTTGGAACTATGGCCTTGCTTGGCACTCTGGTAAATGAACTTCCTTGAGTAAGTGCTTGCTTGTCTCCCCCAGCTGAACTTTGCTGGCTCTCCCACTCTCTTCTCCGGGCTGGCTCTCCACCCAGATTTCTGACCTTGACACTATGGTATTGTGACCAATTTAGTCAACCATACTGCTATTCTACTTTCCGTTGCTCTGTTAGGTGTCCATGTTGGCCTGGCCTCTTTTCTGAAACAGCATGGCATTCTCCTTAGCTACAGGTTATAGGAAAAATAATGGTTTTGTTAAAGCCAAGTGCAGCTATGTATTGGAGTTTCTGGATTTCAGTAAAGCCTTCACTACATTTCCCCCTATGATCCAATCACTGGTATGAATTCCAAGGAGGGATTTTGAAAATGGTGCCCATGACAATTGATGTACGTACAGCTCCTACAATTCATTCCAATCATCTTTTGCAAAATGATTTCTGTTCTTCCATTCACCTGTGCTTGAGGTCCACTGAATATCAGATGGGAGAGTGGAAAGCACAGGAGGACAGAACAGCTGAGGGAGTCCATGACTGCCTTCTCCTGGAACATTAAAGGCACAACACAAATCAACAGGTAACAAAATGGCAATTATAGCAGCTGATGTCTTGCTATTTTATGCTGACATGACACTGTGTTTGTATCTGTATATTGTCTTTTTCCTTTAGTCAGGGGTGAAAATCATGTGGTGATCCAGATGTTATTGAACTGCAGGACCCAGTACTCTTCACCATTGGCTGTGCTAGCTAGGGCTGTTGGGAGATGCAATTCAGCAACATCTGTAGGGCTACGTGATTCCCACCCCTGCCTTAGGTGAATATATATACAGGTCTGATATTACTGTTGTAGTTTGTCACAATGTATTTCTACATTTCATTTTCAATAAGGCTTTATATTTCAAGTAAAATAAAATAAATATTATTTTATATATCTCTTCCCTCCTTCCCTCTCTCTTTTTTCTTTCTTTTAGCAAAACTAGCTCCAGAAATGATGCAGCATTATTCCCTTCCCAAGTCATTTCACATTTCTTCCAGCACATTTAGCCATTATACTACTCAGAAGCATCATATTTCAGCATGCAGTAATCTGACATGATGCAGTGTAACCCAATGTGACACAATGCAATGCCATGGGACAACTTCAATTGAGTCCCGTTTTTATGTCAGGAAGCTCTTGTCAAAGAGGATAGACCTTCATGCAAGACGGGGCTGACCTGCAGTAGATGTCCACTGTCTTTATCTTTTGCATTTTGCTTATATGAGAACAAAAACTATAGGAACAAACTAGGACACAAAAACATCCTGAAGGCTTATGTGAGCTCAAGGTTCTGTTTTTTTTCATCTGCTTCCCTCTTCTGATTTCTTCCATGTACTAGTAAGGATGCAGGACAATAATTCTGCAACCAGCACAGACAAATCCTAGCCAGACTTTTATGAGTAAGGGCAGTAAGAAGTAAAATTGTAGCTCAGTTTTCAGGTCATACTTATTGATAGATGGAGTCAAGTTGTAACTAGAGATGTGGTACGAATCTACTCAGACAGACTTTTTATAAGGATTTCCCTAGTCTTACTGCCTAACGTACAGATGGACCAAAAAGCAAAAAGCTATTGACTTCTGAAATATGTGCACATCTCAAATATAAACACACACACACACACACACACACAAAGAGAGAGAGAGTGCACAAACCTTTGAAGGGACATAGGGATGCCTACACATTGAAAAATAGCCAAAGAACTGCAATATCTTCAGAAAGTATTTTAAAAGAGTGGAAGCAGCCATAAACAGGGTAATAGAAGAGAAGGAAAAGGAGGAAGTCTATGGATGAGGAGCTGATTGAAATGCTTTAGTTCTGACATTACTTTAACTGAGATTTTTTGGACAAACTTATGTTAGAACCAAAGAGCAGAAAGTGACCAATACAAGATGGGACTACTGCATCTCACAGATTGGCATCCACATGCTGTTTAAAGGTGAAGAAGAGCTCATCACTTTCTGAGGCAGTCTGTTTCACTGCTAAACAGGGGGTGCCATTTTCTCTTATTTTTAACTGAAGTGTGTCTCATGACAATTTGCATCCACCTTAAACCTTGGTTCTGTCTCCTGTTGGTTTTAGATCCCTGCCTTATGTCATCTCCACATATGTTAAGTATATCCATTTCACCTCATCCAAGTCATGCATAATAATGTGGGACCAACATAGCACCTGGTTTAAAACCTTCCCCCAAGCTTAAGCAAAACCATTTATGACTTCTTCGATACAATTGCACAACCAGCTGTTAAGCCCCCTAACTGTAGAATTATCCAGTCCTGTAAACAAGCTAGTTTTGATCTATCTATTTCTATTTGTTAAGTTTGTTGTTTTTGCACAGTGTTGTCATGCTCAGTTTGTTGTTTCTGCATAAATCTGAGTAAATGTGTGGATGAAAAATAATTAAATGAATGACCTGTAATTCTTTGCTTTCCTTCTAAGATACTTTTAGCCTAGATTAACATTACATTCCTTCTAAGATATTTCTAGCAGAGAAGAATATTCATACATTTATTGAATTTGCACCCCCTTTTTTCCACCTGTACAAGATATTTTAAGATATTTTAACTTATAAATGTGTGGGTTTTTTAAAAAAATATCATGACTTAAAAAAAAAGCAATATGCCAGTCACTTGACTATAGCTTTATCCAAAAAAGGCATTTCTTTTTCCTCAAAGAAAAGAGAATCATTCTTTCCCCGCCCCAATAAATGTCTGGCTGCCAAGTCAACTGCTGCTGTTCAGTAGCCCACCTACAAGAAATACCTTAGGATGTAGGCCACACACAGCTTTCATCAACTGAAGAAATTATTTCTAAGAGGTGAGAATTCTGAAATTGTCATTGTGGGTGGTATTTACTATCATTTGTGGCAACAGTGTAGCTCCAATGTGAGAAACTATTCAGTACCATGTAACGTATCCCTTGATGATTAATGGTAGGCAGCAGAGTGTTTTTTTCCAGACAGCTGTTGCAAAAGAGTATTTTACATCTAATGCTGATCAGATTTCTAGAGACACCACCACCCAAATATCATTTTTACTTATACTACCAAATATGATACTACCAATTACTTGATAGCCCCTTTTCCTTTTTTAAAATTTTTCTTTTTCCTCCTTTTTTTTTTTAAAAAAATGATAAATCATAAGTCACAAATCTTCATGATAAGCCTAAGGTACATCATTATAAGTGTTGTGATATGCAGGGGCAGCTCAAACCAAGGGATGATGTGATGTATCTAAACTGACAAGAGTGACAATGTCAGCATTTCTTATGAAGCACAAGGCAATTTGGATATAGGCCATGCTCAATAGTAGAGCACATGCTTTGTATACTAAACTTATAAGTTAGCAGCAGTTGATGTGATGATCCCATTGGTACATTACCTAGTGATCTGGAGCTACTATCAGCTAAAGTGCATACTATTGGAGTGAATAATGATATCACTGTAGAATATTGGTGGTGGTGCTTTGTTGGTCATGCAACACAGTCTCTTTTCCAGTGCAGGAGCACCTGCAGTGTGAGACACAAGTACAGCAACTCAAACAGATGGCCGTACATCTTGAACACTACCTTTTATTAACAGTCCTGTTAATGTCTTGTAAACCCAGAGCCATGGTTTCCTTCACTGATTTTATCTACCTGTATTAGCATCCTGTTAATGGCATATGTAGACATAAGTCCACCTTACAGCTGTGTATGCCTTTTTTTTTTTTTTGGTCATTGCAGAGGTCAGAATTCCCACAGATTTATTGTTGAGTCACTTAAGCCCAGCCACCATTCCATGCCTGGTGAAAATTGGGGGGACAGAGGTGATATCATCTGCCAACACTTATGGAGGACCCCAGTGGAATCCAATAGATAATGTTATCATTTCATGCCTGGCTATGGAGACATAACCAGATGCTTTTCTGACCTTCTCCCCCACTTTGCACCAGCCAAAGAATGGCTGGTGGGGTGACTGCAACAGCTCAGTGGCAAGTCTGGAGAAGTCACACGGCCAGTTGTAGCATAGTTCCACATGCAGAACTGCCACACTGGCTATGGTGTGTTAGTTATTACACAGAAAGGATTGTTGTACTTTCAATGCCAGATTGTGATTTTCCAACAGAGGTGCCAAACTAACTTTGCTAACGTTGGTAGCTGTGCACTTTAACTTCATGACAGTCCCTACCCCACCATGTATACATAGACCACAACTAGAGGACAATTAGTATATAGTTACTGACAGAACTGAAATGTCTATTCTACAATATCTCTGCAGGAATTAAACAGATAGGGTGGGGTTTTTAACAGGGTGACATTTTTAACATTTGTAGGATACTGCCACTATAGTACTGTGTTAGATGCTATCTTTTTGTTTCCAGGTGCTTTGCAGAAAACTCTTTTGTGAAATAATCTCCTTTTGAGTTTGTCAGCTTGTTAGTTTGACTAATAGGGTCATTAGTGTGAAGAGTAATTTATTAGTTTAGATTTGCCGAATGTAGTATCTTTTGTTAACAGGAATACAAGAAGATATGTTGAAATGAGAGTCTTGTTGAGTTGACATCATCTAATTAGCAGCTATAATTCCAAAAAGCACTTTATTAAGAATTATTCTGAATGAGATTTTTGTTTTCAGTCTTTGGAAAAAACAGAAAGGCAAAGTCATGAGAGGCCCAGACTGGAAACATGTCAGATTATGACCACTGAAATCTCAGACTAAAATTAAGTAATAAAGAAAAATAAAGCAGAACTAAAGGAAGCTTAGCTTTATGCAAAACGATACTTTGGGCATGGTTACTCAGAATGGTAAAGCTCCTGTCAGCAAAGGCTGCATCAGTTGCCACCTGATCTAATTACTTCTGACACCAAGAGGAGAGCTACCTACAAAAAGCCAAGCATCTGTAATAGCCTGATCAAATTTCGTTAACAAAGCATGAATGCTAACAAGATTATAAAGTACAGTTCATTCCACTGCTTACCCAATACATGAAAGTAGGCTTTTCATTTAATAGGCGAAAGAGCAGTAAATGAAAGTTACAGAAGACAACAGCTACTCCATCAAGGTATCAAAAGGTTAATCACAATAAATGAGTAACATGAAGGATTCAAATGTTGAAATAATATGGTACAATCATACATATAAACACACAGAACAGTGGAGGCTGATGACTGTTAATGTCAGTGGGACAGTGAATTTGCTTTGGGCTGTATTCTGAACTTTAAAATGGATGTCCAAAGTGCTGAACCTATTTGGGGGATAGGGTTCAGTACCTTGGATGGTTTCTTTAAAATTCAAACTAAAAGTCTGAGTGGATTCCTCATCCCATTGTTACTAGAGACGAAGCTACCACTCTGTGTGTGTGTTCTGTATTTCACATATTTAGTACATGAAGTATGTTAAAATTGTTTGCCCTTCTGTTTGGACCATGGGTGGTCAAAGTGCCTCTAGCCCATAGGTCACATTTTTTCCCTGGTCATTTTTGAGGCCCCATAAATTCCAGAACCTCCAAAGTCTGACTTTAAATTTAATTCTTGATTTTACAAAGGCCTCTTGTGAATGTGAAATGCCTTCCCCAAAGCAAAATTCCCTCTCAAAGGACATGGTTTTTTTTTTTAAAAAAAATTAA
Organism: Iguana delicatissima; assembly: GCA_948472985.1. NCBI lineage: Eukaryota > Metazoa > Chordata > Lepidosauria > Squamata > Iguanidae > Iguana > Iguana delicatissima. Next base: position 52,836 of record CAOKZL010003702.1, on the reverse strand, counting down.
ATTTCTGAGGATGAGGGCTAAAGACACCTATGTTGAAAATCCCATGGAATGTTGATGCAGCTACCCAACACCAGTGTATGGTTGTTTTTACTATAGACTATCTCTGGAAGAGGGAAAACACATATCCAGCTTGTGAGCTTCACAGATTATACAGGGTATGAACCAAGGAATGGCTACTACTACAAAAATTAATGACTCTTGTTATTCCTTGACTCATATTCAAACTCAAAAGCTTATCTACAAGATACATATTGTACTCTATTGTACTCAATGGAGGATCACCCAGTCTTGCCATTCCTTGAATTCTGCCACTCTGTGTAAAAATGTCAGTTCTTGTCAAGTGTGAGGCTTTTTTCTTAAGTGTGTATGTGTGATTCACAAGTAACTTTTCCTGTGTGTGTGTGTATAAAAGCTACCTTTGGACTATAACTCTTAGAAATTCATAGTCAACATAGGCATAGGGCCTCTGGGTATTCTAGGAGCTGTTATCCAAAAAATCACATTACATGCTCTGGTTGAAAACAAGGATTTGTTATAAATATTTGTATCTTTTAATCCAACAATTTTATAAGATGGCATTTAATGGTACCAACAACATGATTCCTTATTCCTGTTGGATTTATTTTTAACTATGGTGAAATAATACACGGGGGGGGGGGGTGCTTCACTTGTCCACCATGACCCAATATCTCTGTCCCTGCCTGCTCTGTTCCCAACTTTCCCATACAGAGCAAGAATCCCTGAAAAAGTTGTCGAAGTATCCTGAGATCCAGATCCTCAGAATCCTTTTTGCGTCCAACAGTGTAGGGTTGCTGGTTACAGAGGCACCTCACTAATGTAGTGGGTTCAGTTCCAGACAATCACTGTGAAGCAAACATCACCTTAAAGCAAATCATGGTCGTTATTTTTTTTCACTTGCCAGTGAGGATAAAAGCCTATAAACCTGTTTACGCTGTCATTTATCAAGTACACAACAGCACTAGGCCTAAAAAAAAGATGCAAAAATAAAAATAATAAATAATAAACTTGCCAGAATATGACACTGAGGCACAAAGTGCACAAATATTATAAACAGACTGAACATAAGTAATAAAATGATGCTGTACTTTGTAGCTGAAAAGTGCTGCTTTAACGAAGCTTTCTAAAATGAAGTCGTCATATTTTTCTTTCTCTTCTTTACTCTCTTCTCTTTCTTTTCTCTACTGTTTCCTTTTTTCTTACTCTTTCTTCCCTTTTAGTTCACATAGGTTTTATTGTATTTTTAAACGTACAATTTAAAAAAAAAAAAGTGAAGCATCTTAAAGCGAGGTACACCTGTATTTGAAAGGATTCTAGGCATGTTCAGCCAAATAACTGAGACCTTCCCATTCAACCTCAGAAGGTCCATCCACCCTCTGCGATGGTGAGTTTGACGTCCATGGATCTGATTATTTGTGAGTCCCTTCAACCTCTGCCCACCGCACCTCATGCACTTCTTTTCCAGGGGGAACTTCCTTCTCAGCAGCTCAGAGCAAGCTGCACAACCCTTTAAAGACCCGCCTGTGGGCCTCCTTTTCCTCCTCCACTAATCACTGCCTGTCCAGCTAAGGATGGGTTGCAGCCCAGTTTATCAGGACCATAAACCCTCTCCCAGTGCTCCCCACATGCCCAAGGAAGGAGACAGGCAAAAGACAGGAAGTATAGGGCAACTGTGCCAACCTACCTCCTTTCCCTCTCCTAGTTTGGACCTGGGTGTCTATTCTCCAACCATGCCTCAGTCCCCTTCCCACAGATGCACACGCACGCACGCACACACATTTCGATATTTACAATTTTTCCACTGTTGCAGGGGTTGTGTGCCCCTAACCCTAGCAAATATGGAGGGCTACTGCCTTCGAATTTCCCTGTGGAAGAGATTCAGTGTTTGGCCTTGGCTCAGTCACTGTCTCTCAGTCTGACCTCTTGTCCAGAGTTGTTGTGAAGATGAAGTAGGGAGGTGAAGAATCATGTTTTAATGTTTTAAAGCTATTATGGGCTTATTAGATGAAAGGTGGGATATAAATGTAACAATCAGTCAATCAGGGCATTAAGATAGCAGGCAGTTCCATAAAAGGTTCAGGGCAGAGGTAGCATGATTCTGCTCTCCAGCTCTTTTTTAACTGCAAGTGCCATCATCCCTGGCCAACCCATAGTCACTGATGAAGAAGGCTGGGAGTTGTAGTCTAATAATATCGGAAGTGTGCCATAATTTTGGTTTTGCTGAAACAAAATCAACAAGTCATTAGGATTTTGGTAAACATGCAGTCAAAATCAACAACATTATATTACACTGTATTGTAGTTCTGAAGAGTTAACCATATTTGCCTGTCTTTGAATGTTTCCAGTCTAGGCTTTGAATGTTTCCAGTCTTTAGGTTTTTTAAAAAAGTGTTTCAGACAAACAAGGCAGGATGCATCAACAAGAATATGTAGAAATATATACACTGCGCCTGCCTGAAGCAGGTTTCCTGTTAACCCATTCCATTAATCCCAGTTTTCGGAGTAGTGAAGTAAGTTATGCCATCTTTGATTCAGTTTAGATAAATAAAAATAAATAAAGATAAATAAAAACTGGTTCCTTATAAATCCTTAAAATTATAGCCTTGCAAAAGTGCTTCTACCATTCATATAAATATATGTGATATATAGTCATCATGACACACACATACACAGGTTTTACTGGCAATGTGATAAAAACCTAAAAATACAGTCTTGGCAACTTTCCAAAAGAAACCTAACATCACAGACATTTTCCATAAGACATATTGAAAGACATGTAGGTAAATGTCTCCTTCTACTCCATCCATCTGAGACTCTTGCTTCTTGGGTGCAGGGGTGGCCCATGACATTTTGTTCCTGGATTAAAAGAGAACAATGATGCTTCTTTCCTTCTCCTTCCTCTTCTTTTTCTTCTTCTTCATGTTCCAGGTACAGTTGTTACTATGTTGTATAACCCAGCTCCATTATATACTGTAATTGGCAAATATTTAATTGGCATGAAATATAAATTATATGCTGCCATGCCTGAAAAGCTATGCTGGCAAAGAGGACTGGCTGAATACATGTGAAAGTAGGTCAGATGGGACCTCAGGGCATAGCCATGTCATAGTCAAGGAAACTCTAGTGTTAATGAGCTTGCAAATGTCACTCAACGACTTGAACTTTAGAAACAATGGCACCAGAACTGACTCCACAGAGCAACTGATTGTCTTTAGCCTGCTTCCTCTTTCTGTTGAAATTTCCCTTTGTTTCTGTATCTGCCTAGCCATTAAGGAGCTATCACGATTCCCATCAGTTCTTTGTCACCTAACGTGAAAGCCATTAGCTTGTTCTGATCCCTGTTGTTTACTGTGCCAAAGAACTATTAGCACCTTCTCTCTCAGGGTTCAAACAGAGTATTTAAATCTTGGCTCTGACCCAGATAACTCACAGTACTCTGGACATTGGCCATCACTCTGCTGTTCCAATTCCCATTCTTGTCTTCCCTCAGAACCTTAGTATGAACCACATCACTTCATCTCTTATCTGCAGGATAGGTAAGTATCACCCACTTTGCCCTAACTTCTCACTATCCAATTTTTTCCTCCCTCCCTTTTCCTTCAGTTAGCCTTCTGTGCTGCCAAGACTGGTTGACTCTTGTGTGTGTGTGTGTGTGTGTGTGTGTGTGTGTGATGGTTAATTCCCCCAATAAAACAAATTATTCTTTGAATCTCTAATTGGTGTTACTGTGTTAATACCAGCATGCACAGGTAGAAAAATTTCAGTAAAGTTACACCCCTCTTGCAGGCCTCTTCTTTGAGCTAATATTCCCCACTGTTTCAAGGAGGCACTGGCATCATAGGTGGACCTCTGGATCACCCATCTTTTGGGGTAAGATAGATGTGACTCTAGAGAACAGTGACAGTTCCAAGACAGGAACATTTTTTCATTTTATTACATACAAATTCATCATGATCTACATGTGCTATGGATGAACTTCCTCCACCCATTTTCTCCTGTCTTTGGCCAGGCCTGCAAATGATATTAGCTAATAAAATGGATTTATATGTAAAAGGCAATAGGCTATGTATCTTAGATTTGTTGCATTCCCTTTTCATTAGCTCTTCCACTGTAACCAGAAATATTCAGATAAAGTTGGAAGAACCTTTGGAGAATCAATTGTCAACTGAAAAGAATAGAGCTGGCTTAATCTAGATCTAGAAATGCCTACACTTTGGTTCAACAGATTTTCTCTTTCATTTTTGCCCTAGTCTGACAGGATGTTTTGTGAACTTCCCTGTTTTTTAAAATTTATATTGTTTTCTTTCATTGCCATTAAGTGTGAGTACTGGAAAGAATGAGACTTCTAAATCTTAGAAATAAAAAAACCTATTTTTTTCTGGCAAAATAAAAATAAGAACAGGAAGATATAATTTGTAGCTCTAACCCAGAAGTGGGCAACTTGTAGGCCCTTAGGTGCTACTGAACCACAATTTGCATTGACCCTAGTTAACATAATGATGAGGAGTATGGGAGATGCAGTCCTTCAAGGAAAGCCACAAGTTGCTCTATACCAGCCCAGTGCTAGCCAGTAACTTCCAGATTGGTGGAGCAGTGAATCTACTCCAGATTTTAAGGGCTATCCAAAGTTTAGAAACTTTTTTCCCCCAAGAAGGAGTTCAGCACCTTGGATAGCAGTTTCAAACCTGGAACAGAGTCATCTCCTCATTGTCATAGAAGCCACCAACACTTTTCTTCCACAGTGTGATTGCATTTTTCAATACAAGAATTAAAGGATGCAGTTTTACCCTGCCTCCCCACTCCTACTCTGCAGTTGAAAATTCACACTATTGTACACTCATACATTAAATGCTGTTATTTAAAAATATTATTAGCCTAATGCTGGAGGCTGAAATGTCACCAAATTCAATAAATTTAAATTATCACTTAGAGCTGATAGTTCTCAGTAACAAATTAGCACTGTATTCATCAGGGAGATTAGCACTTATAATCGCAGATGTAAAACACATGCATGCACTCACACACATCTAAATTAGTGGAGACAAAAAAAAAAAGGATTTGCCACAAGCAAGATGGATTGAGAACAAGATTCCAAAATATCTTATGTTTTGGTTGCAACTTGCTGACCTTGCATTGCCAAGTAAAATATTATGAAGAGCCTGCTTTTGTGTTAAATTGTAATTAGCATCACATTTTAAAGCCTAATTATGCCTTTTGGTGCAATCTACTTGCATCAATTAATATATGCTGTCTACTTACTATAGGCAAATTAAAGTCATGGCGCAAAATTCGAACTGTGGTGACTAACTCACCAATGCTGAATGATTACCTCTAAGGTCTACTGCAAACTTTCATGGAAAACATCGTGTCTTAAAAATAGTACTGTAAGTTGAAGTGCAACAACCTTGCTTAAGATAACCAGTTTGGAGTCCGATTAGTGTCTGGATGAAAGACTACTAGGATGCTGGGGTGCCTTTGCCATTGGGTAGAGTAAAGTAGCTGCCTCAGGAATAATCATGCCTAAGGCCATGAAAGTGAAGTGAATTGCTAACTATTTCATTTATTTTACTCTCAGGGATCTGGAAGTTGCTTATGCAATTTTTGCCTCATATAACCAAATAACTTGCTTGGCTCTGGGTAGTGTGCACATTAGGGATGGAATAGAAATTCATCAATTTCCCAGCTGGGGTCAGATTTGGAGTTCCCAACCCTTCAAGAAACTTTAACAGGAGGGAAAATGGCACATGAGAAGCTCCCACAAATTGCAGGAATTTGTTTTGTTTGTTTGTTTGTTTGTTTGTTTGTTTGTTCGTGGCACAACATAAACTATACAGTTTCTGAGAATTGTACAAAGATTGAGAAACTATGCAACTTTGCAGTCAAAACCTACACTTTCACTTTGTTTTCTATACACAGAAAACTGCACAGCTTCCCAAGGGAAAAGAAATTACCTTCACTCTCTTACATTGCTTTTCACTATATCCTTGGGGAACGTGCAGAAAATGCAAAAGTAAATTGCACACTATACCCTATACAAACAATGAGTCAAAGCATTCCATGTTGAAGTCTTTGCAAGTTATAAAGTTGGGCAACCCAAACATTATATAGTAGAGGGGAAAAAAACTCAGGACAACTGAAGATGCAGCCACATGTGTTTTTGTTGTGTAACTTTGCTGTTTTCTACATTAAAAATCACAAATGTTGCACAACAAAAATTTTATACAGCAAAATCAGCAATCTTGCATAACAAAGCTATGTGGCTATTTGTTGTGTAATATTGCTGATATTGTGCAACATTTGTGTTTATGCAGCAACGTCAATTACTACATAAATATGCAATCTTGCACAAAATACACATGCCAATGTCTGAAAAGAGTATTTTCTATATTAAAAGCTGGGCAGTTTACAGGGTTTGCTTCATAGCTTCTGGAAAAGCTGCACAGTTTTCTGTAACTGCAGGAAGGGAAAGTCCTGAGTGTCTTGAAGCTACAGGATCAAAAACTGATTCGTTGTTCTTGACATCTATTGGAAAATCAAGACTCCTCAGATGTGGTCTAAGCATTGGACACTGACCATATTGACCAGGGTTCAATTCTCTGCTTGACCAAGAAAATCCACTGGGTGACCTTGGTCATGTCACACACTCTCAGACCCAGAACCCCCCTGATAGGTTTGCCTTAGGATTGCTATAAGTCAGAAATGACTTGAAGGCACACAACAACATCAAAGTATACATTGACTTGTGTGAGTGAAAAGGGACCCCACTGGCTGTCCAGTTCAGGCAGAAAAATAAGGGGCATCCTCACTGGGAAGCTCTGTGTTGCCTTGAATTCCATTGAGGAACAAAGTTAAAATCTAAGGAGTCCTGGTGGCGCAGTGGTTAAATGCCAGTAGTGCAACCACAAGGTTGTGAGTTCGATCCTGCCAGGCTCCAAGGTTGACTCAGCCTTCCATCCTTTCATAGGTCGGTAAAATGAGTACCCAGCTTGTTGGGGGCAATTAGCTAAAAATACATTGTAAGCCGCTTAGATAACACTTAGTTGATAGGCAGCATAGAAATAAATGCTATTGCTATATATTATTATTGCTAAGTGTAATGAATAATTATGGAATACAGCCAAGTTTCATCTTGGACTGTTTCACACTACACAATTATAGCACTATGATTCTTTTTAAATTGTCATGACAATCTTACACAATCCTGGAACTTTTAGTTTACGTAGAGGTATTTATAATTCTCAGCTAGAGAGCTCCAGTGCCTCATCAAACTACAAACCTCTGTTATTCCACTTTCAACATCCTATGGAATCCTGGGGTTTGTAGTTTAGGGAGGGGCATTTAGAATTCTCAGCCAGAGAGCTCTTTGGCCTCAGTGAACTGCAAACTCCAAAATTTCACAGGATGTTGAAAGTGGAATAATAGCACTATAACAGTGTAGTGCAGAAATTGCCTACATCTTGCCAGCAGGAAGCAGGAAAAAGCAGTAGTGAGTAGGACTTGTACTTACTACTTCACAAAGAAACTCTGGAAACACAGAGAAAATGATGCTTCATGGTCAGTGCCTGCTACACCCTTATGCTAAGTTGCAGTATAGGGTTGAGATGATGATATTTAGCTGTATTTAGATTCAGCCTTACAGCCTATCATAATTAAAGATTTTCAGATGTTAGACAACAGCTGTTCATCCTGTTTTCCAGGAAATGAGTGTGTTCCAAATCAATAGGGCTCATTTTCATTTCATCAAGCAGACGTTCTGTTGAGTGGCTACTTTGGAACATCCTTTCCAAAACAAGCCACCATAACCCCTTTTTTGAAGACAGTGGAAACCCTGCTTTAAGGGAACTGTTCAAGTTGTTCTTGGCTTTAGCTGTTCCAGTTTTTACATGGTTTTCTATTGCTTCTGTGCTTTGTTAATATTTTTTGGCTATATTGTTAGTTTCAGCTGCTATTTTCACATTATGAAAAGTTTTATATATATATTAGTGGAAAAGCACATTTGAAATGTTTTACTGACTGCAGCAAAAGATAATATCCATCTACTCTCTTACAGACATGCACAAACATTTCCAATTTCTTTCCACAATGTCAGCCATTGCACCTGAGAGACACAGGACGTGTCTTATGACATACACTGCTCTCTGTTATTCAGGGAAGAAGAAGGACTTCAGGGCTGAGGAGGAATGGGGCTGCAGTTGCTGCTGCCTCAGAATTGTCATCTGAAGCATTTGCCTCGTTCTTTATACTGGCCAAACCAATTCCATTTATAAATGAATTTTCAAATTCAAATTTATCATTTGGCATGTATTGTTAGATACAGCTCTTCTGAGGAAAGATGAGATAATAATGTTTAATATATAGGAACAGAAGTGCTTTGAACATAATTATTTCTCTTTTATTAAAAGAAGGAGAGAATCGGCAAAATAAGTTATTGCTGCTAGTGACTGCATTTTTATCTGAAAACCTTTCAGTAAAGGCCAAGATTAATTAGAAAAATCTTTACATTTTAATTGCAGCATGAGCCTTTAAACACATATGCTGAATCCAACTTCCTGTGCAACATAATATCATGTCAAATTATGTGTAAATATTTTCAGCTTGTTAAGATATAAAAATAAAATGGCTTTAAAAAATTCACTAGAAAAAGTAAGTGAACCCCCACTGTTTGGGAAGGTAGGTTCACTAGGGTTGATGAAATGAGTAATATGAGGACTATATTGACATTACAGGAATACTTGGAGTGAGTATGACCAAACATGGGCTGTAATCTACTTGAAGGTTTACTCCATGGCCATGAGGGCAGCCAAGAAACTGCTGCAAGGAGAAATCCAGCAGAGCTGTTAGTGGTTAGAGTTCTGTCACAGTCTGGTCCTGAAAAGAGTACAGATCATTCAATAGCCTGTTGCAAAGAATATGCACAGCACTTTGAAGATAAAAGCACTCAGATCTGTTTTACCTTGGATATCATTATTTATACTGTCCCAGAAGATGTAATCTTGGCCTCTGCTTGTCCAGTAATAATGGATTCTTTTCCATTATTCAACTCAATAGCCTGAGAATGTGGACAGGAACCTTGGAAAGTGAGAACCACCACATGTCCGCCAGATCCTTGCCCTTCCTGGCTCATTAAAAAGGCCAGAGGAGGAGTGGTTGAGTGAGTGAAAGCTGGTTTCCAACATGCCTAAAGGAAGAAGTCATAAGGTCTTTGTTGAAAAAGCTTTCCTTCAATCCTTCTGTAATAGGTAACTATTGGTCTGCAGTGATGTATTTAAGTCTTTTACTCCAAGTCTCAAATCAAGTCTCAAGTCTCTACCATCAGGTCTCAATCCTTGAAGAGACTTTTAAGTCAAGTCTCAGGTCAAGTCTCAAGTCCAGAAGCCAACTTTATACCTCAACCAAAATTCCAGAATTATTGGATAGAATGAAATAAATTCAGTTTTAACAATTTAAGCAGAGTCGGCTCTCCACATTTGCAATTTCGCCATCTGCAGCTTTGGAAGTAGGGAATAGGATCCTATCTTACTCCCCATTACTGAAGAGTCAAAAGATGTAGAGGGAAGGATCCTTCTTCCTCAAGCCCATTGCCTAACACATTTGCTGTTCCCGTCTGAGAAATGCACCCTGCACTCTGGGGACAAGTCTTGTCTTTTGCTTTTAGAAAACATTCTAGAAGGCTCCTCCAATATGCAGCCAAGGACAAGCTGCTGAGTTCAAGCCTGCCTCAAGCCCATTGCCTAGCCTGTTTGCTGTTCCCCTCTGAGAAATGCTCCCACACTTTGGGCTTGAGAGAAATTGTCATGTGACTAGTAGGCAAAAAGAGATGGAGGTGTTGTTCAAAGTCATAAGGTTTCTAGATTATTGAGTTATGTTACTGAACAAAGGGCAGCAAGTCAGTCATTAAAAATATACAAGTCTCAAGTCAAGTCGAGTCAGTACATTACTTATGGCCGAGTTGAGTCTGAGTCGAGTCATTAAAGCGGCTTAAGTTCGACTTGAGTTCGAGTCTATTGACTTGAGTCTACATCACTGTTGGCCTGTATCCAATGTTCCACTTTTGGGGCAAGGTAATAGAAGGCATGGTTGCCTCTCAGCTGCAGAGATTCCAGCATGAAATGGATTTCCTTGATCCATGTCAATCTAGTTTCAGGCCTGATCATGGAACAGAGGCAGCTTTGGTCACCTTGGTGGATCACCTACATCAGGAACTAGACTTGGATAAGGGAGAACAAATTAAAGCTCAATCATGGCATGAAAGAGGTGCTCCTGGTCAGACAAAAGGCAGATCAGGTAATAGAGACACAGCCTGTGTAAATGGGGTTACTCTCCTCTGGAAGATTCAGTTTCACAGTTTTGGTGTGCTCCTGGCCTCAACCTTGAAACAGGAGGCAAACAAACAAAGTCTGTCCAATACATTTTGCTGCCTGAGCTGCAAATGCCCGTTCTAATAGTCAAGGTACCGAGTATCCAAAGCAAAATTCATTATTTTAATACATGAAGGAGTGAACACCACAGACACCTCCCCAGCATCCCAGGAATTAAAAACACAAGAACGAAATGAATAACTAATCTCTTATTGCCATTTCATGGCACCCCAAATCTATAGCATGAAGTGTTTCATCACTGTACCTAATGGTAAGGCCAGCAGTAAATACAACAGTTACTGAGCTTCTGAAGCAAAACATTCCCTGCTATAAGCAGTCATCATTAGAACTGTGTAAGTGGCATGCACACAAAAGAGACTTACTTCGTGTTGTTGCCCTAACTGTATGGCTATTCATTTCAATATTCTACTTATACTTCTATGGAATGTATATATATCCTATAAAAGTTTGGAAATGTTGCTTTGAAATGGCTCTTCACTTGGAAAAAGAGCATACACTGGAAAATTTAAGTGCTTTAAAGGTAGATGAGGTGTCCTGTAATCTTTCAGACAGAACCATTCCTACAAATGACAAGAATTGCACATCTCTGGCCTATGGGATATCCTGAACAGATGGGTGAGATCTAGAGATGTATATCTTCATTTGTCTTATTCTTGCACATGAAAATGCAAACAGCTACATTTCTCTCATTTGCAAGATATTTTCTGTTGATTTTGACATAAGTTTTGCCATTGCAATTACAATTTTTGTGTGAATTGTGTAGATAAAATACTAATGTCGTGTTGCAGGGACCTTTACAAACTGAAAGAAAAAAAAAGATAATCTTTGCTCTATTTTCTCTTTTTGAGCAATCAGCCAGTATTTCTGTGCTTTGTGTGTGTGTGTAGTTTAATTCACAAAGGGGAAAAGGAATTAGTATTTTTATGCGGAGTCATTTTGCTGAAATAGCAGAAATCTCCAGCTTGTGGTATCATTCTTGTGATAGCAACTCTCTGCAGACTGTCATGGGTGGGAAATGGACACATCTGAAGAGTGTGCAGATAAAAATGTGTGTGAAACATTATTTTGATACAGGAGTCAATGTAGGAAATGGATTCAAACAATATTATAACTTAAAATCTGCATCAAACAGGTGAACATTCAGAAAAAAATAAGGGAACAAAAAGAGCTCTCACCCTTAGAAATAAGCAAACAAAAATGATGGAACTATGATCCAGACAAGAAGGGAAAAGGGGGGACATTTGTTGTGTGGAATTCATAGGTGTGCATGACCCCTCTCTCTAAATTAGGAAAACTCAACTAATTTTTCTATGCTGAAATAGAGGGGGAGCAGACAATGTCCTCACCGTCCTCCCTGCCTGCTTCAGCTTTCCTTAGCAATTCTTCCCTACAATTTAAATTGTTCCCTTTCCTTAAATTCCAAGCTGCAACTACAGCAGGACTCACAGTGGATGGAGATGGAGAGTTTAAAAACCTGAAGAATTTCCCTCTTCCCCCTTTTTTGGTGCGTAGGAGAGCCTGGAAAACAATGTTGAGTGGCTAATTGGAGCTGAATTTCTCCCAAGAGCAGCAGGTTGGGGGAAAGGACATGATTAAGGAGAAATAGTTCTACTATTTAAACTCCTCATGTGTTGATTTGGCTGGTCCCACAGATATTTGGGAGCAAAGAGGCAGTGCATTTGGAGAAAGGTGGGATTTTGTTGAAGACAGAAGATAGCTTGGGACTGAGGACTTTAGTGAATCCTCTGAATCCATCTTTTGGTGGAGGCAAAGTGTCAGTGCCTATAGCCCCATCTCCAAGAAAAATCCGTAAGTATTTATGTTGATCCCTATTAAGAAATCAGTTCTAGCAATATTAATCTCCACCAGGAGCATGTTGTCCGTATAGCTAATGGGTTGTAACTGTCCATCCAAGCAAGCCAAACAAATATGCTTAGCATTATAGCAGAGATAGCTTTCACTAAATATTTTTGCCAGGATAACGTTTTCTATCCCAGCTACTGTTGCAGATAAGAGAAGATCCAGGATCAGAGATATCAGGGAAATATGAAGAGCGTGATGGTAGATGACATAATCATCCTTTCTAATGCAGAGTTCTTGGCACGTCATCTTCAGGAGCCCTGGCTCCAGTACACCACTGTCTGTGGGGCTGAACTTGGCAAAATCTGCCAGCTTCTCTTCTCAAATGAGATGAGAGATCTACAGTATAATTGGCTTCACTTACTGCTTATTATAAATATTTCCCCCTAAATGTTGACACAGATTTGCAGGGCTTTTTAGTGACTAAAAATCAGTTTGAATAAACAACAACGGGACTGAAATATAAATGCCAACTGAAGTCCATGGAAATCCTTTGTTGAAAATACAAAGGAAGCATAGGACATTTCTCTCGGGCTGTGGACAGATTAGATTTGACTTTTAGAGCTCAGAATTATCATAACAATCTTTAAAAATCTGATCTTAAGCTTTGCTGTCAAAAGAAATAATGATTCTGTAACATTATACAAAGTGAGGGCAACAGGAGGACTGAACTACCAGGCAGTCATGAAAATCAATGAATAATAGAAAACAGTCAGGGGGATATCACCAGGCCCCTTCGGATATAATCATATGCTTCTCAGGCCTAAGGTATACGCACTCTTTCCTTGCTTGACCAGATTTTCTTTACATATCATTTTAACAGACTTTAGATACAGAACAACTATTGGAGATCTTTTTATTGCACCCCCATTTTTGTTTAACCCCATCTCCTTCACAGTTAAATCCAAAGAAATCTATTCTGGTACTAAATAAGTGTGCAGTGTTGATAACAGAGTGTGTAGGGATCAACAAACTGAAGCTTAATCCAAATATAAAATCAGTGGTCCTGAATGGTTGAAAGGCAGATCAAGGATTAGGGATTCAGCTTGTGTTAAGAGTTGTTAGATTCCCTTTGAAAAGTTTGGGTTTACTTTTCAGACGTACTTCTGGATTGTGCCCCAGACTTTGATGCCCAGATCTCAATGTTGGGCAGCTGCTGCTACAAGTGAGGCTAATATACCTACTGCACCCAATCCCAGAGATGTCATTTAGGATAGAGCCCTTTGGCAACAGACACTGAAGCAGCCTTTCATCTCTCTTGGTACTGATTGGCTGCAGGGGTGGACCTGGGTATGTCTGCGTGCCCCTGAGATCAGAGGAACAAACAGCAGCTTTATGCTGGGGGCTGGAATCGGCTCCTTCTTTATAGTCTTTTAATGAATTTTAATGTTTTGAATATTTAATCTTTTAACTTTGCTTTTTAAATAACTCTTATATTTAAACTTTTATTACAAAACTTTGTATAGTTTTTAATTTGTATTATTTTTAAATATGCTGTTAGCTGTCTTGAGTCCCAATACTCTGAGAAAGACAGGATATAAATCAGTAAAGTTAAACGTGAATAATAATAGTAATAATAAATATCATCTTCCCCAGGTGAGCAGTGGCAGATGGACCATGATAAACCTCAGCTAATTTGTGGCAAGGGAGAGGACTGTGCCCCCAAGCATCCCCTCCTTGTATCTCTTGCCAGTGGCGGAGCTTGGAGTGTGTGGAGGGAGGCATGAGGGGGTGGGGCTACGGTGTGAGGGGCCTGGCCATTGTGCACGGAGGCATGGCTGTAGTGCATGGGGGCATGGCCAGGGCACATGGGGGCATGGCTACAGCCTGGGAAGCCCCAGAAACATTGCCACCCAGAGTGAATCACCCCCACCCCCACCCCCACCTCCCAACACGACTGTTTCTTGCACACCAAAGGAAGAAAAGGAAAAGGAGCAGCCTCTGCCCTCTAACTCCTGACATAAGTGCATGCTACAAACCTATGTTCACCACTGACTACTTGGATTTCAGTTTGGACTACAACAATATATGTGGCGGAGTCTTTAAAAAGTTTTTCAAAACTTTGGCTGATTCAGAATACTGCAACCAAAGTGATGAGTAGGAATGGTTGAAGAAAGCACATGAATCACTGGTTACAATAAGTTCCCTGGCTGCCAGTCTGTTTCTGGGAACAATTGGCTGTAACAAATAAACCACTATATAATTCAAGGACTTGGTTTGAGTTTTGGGGTTGGAGCTGACTACATCTTCCCAAGCAACCCAAGAGATTATCAGTCTCTCAGTCTTGCCAGCAATATCGGCAGCAATACAGATATACTCCTTATAGGAGTAAAGACACAAAAATTGGCCTTTCTGGGGGTTACTCTAGAATATCCTTCTTTCCTGTTACTGCACCAAAAATGTTTTTATTCAGGCAGGCCTTTAGCCTTGGTTTGTTACTGAAGAAATATTTTAATTACTTTGGCTGCTATTTCTTTTATTGCTATGTTAGTATTGTGTTTCAGGTTTTTTTTAAAACTGGTTTTGGGGTGTTGAGCTGTATTTTCATAAGCATCTTTGGTTGCTGGCATATGAATTTAATAAACAAATAAATAGGAGAGAAACTGAATACAGAAAAACCTCAGTGCAGGTGGCTACCAGTGTGTCTGATCACTATAAGTGTGAATGTGGCTTCCAGAGCAAGTGTTGCAGGATAAATGCTTAAGTTAGACTTATGATATGCTGTTGTGTTTTAAATAAGTAAATTGTTATAAATTGGTGTCACCATTTTTCAGTTCACATTTCAAACTCTGTCCGTATATGGTAGCTATATTACACAAGACCTGAATTGTTCTTTAAAATGGCAAAATCAATGACACAAATAATTTATCATGGAGTGATTGTCAAGACAGATTTCAACAAGGAAGGAGATATGCCCTGCAGGATTTGATGTTAGTAATTGACCTGCACAAGCAGTGTAATGCACTCTTCATGGGTTTATCTTTGAAAAGGATTCTGGAAATGACAATTGGTGGAAAACACTGTTTGTTAACTAGAGCAATTTCTGATGTTGGTATCAAAGTAAATGTGTTTGAGCTATCAATACATCATTTATCTTATGGTTAATTAATTAAAAGAATTTGGTCTTGGTTTTTTTTTAATGATGGGAAAATAGCTACTCATAGATTAGCTCAGTAATACATCACCCACCAAAGAAAATATTTCAGTAAACTCTAAATAGTTGAGACCATCTGGGACAGACAACTGAATTGCTATAGCTCATCTTAAAATAAATTAAAATATGGAATTACCATCCTCAATGCACATACATAATCCTAACTTTTATTCTCTGAAAATGTTAATTGGAAGTTGCACTTAAAAAAAAAAGATCTTAAGGTTTGAACATAATTATCCTCAGCAGGGATTTATGACCAGTTCATTCATACCAGTTGAAAAATATGTATGTAAGGTTCAGTTGATAGTTAATCATGATCACTAGAAATGGGAAGAATATTCCAAAATGGTTTTTTTTAAAAAAAAAAAAGTCAGGAAAATATGTTTCTTGAGTGTTGTAACACCATAATTAAGAGAAATCTAGACCAACTAGACTATTCACTGTTTATGACTTACTATGGGCAAAATTTGTGGAGAAATGCTGTTCTCTCCATAGAAAATGCTGTTTTCTGTGCAAGAAATCATATGAAAAATCATATGATACATCCCGAACTACAGCATTTTCTGCACAGGAAAAAAGTTTCCTGAACAGAAAATGCTGTATTCTGTGAAAAAAGTGCAAATTTTGTGCAGAATACACTCCAAACAGTGTATAGTCTTCAAAAACTGGGAAAACTGACAATTTTTCAAAGATTTTCTGTCAGCTGAAAGAAAATTACTTGCTGTTTCCTTTAAGAAAAAAAAATGAGTGAAGGAGTATACTCCTAGCTTTTGCTGCTATATGAACTAATTCAGTCTCCTTTTCCACAGATTATCTGAACAATGCATTTAAAAAAAACCTTCACAGCTTCATAGAAAAGCACACCCCTGAAATGGCTCAGATGAGGAAATTCCATAGTTGAGTCCAGTCATGTATCTTGAAGGCCCCAGGATCCAGTCTTTGGCCTCACAAGTGAAAGATTCAGGTGGCAAGTCATGAGAAATACATCTGCCCAAGACATTAGAGAGTTCTCCATAGCCAGACTAGTAATATTGTACCAGAATAAGGAACGAATGAAACATTCAGCACAAATTCTGGGAGCTAATTTTCTACCTCTGAGAGCCTTCCATAAGCAATGTAGACTGCCAAAAATATCCACTACCAAACCCAAATAAAAATAAGGGAATTGGCTAGTCAACGCCTCGTTTGGAAAATTAGGATTTTTTTTTCATGTGGTATAGATGCCCAGCAACCTATTTGATGGACAAATTGTCACTCTTAGAGACTTTGAAGAGAGAAATTTATCCTTCTGTCAGAAGAAAAAGGTTCATTCAGGGAATCAAGGGAGTGGCTCACAAAAATAGGTTTGGAATGGGAGTGCATTTCTATCCTAGTCTAAAACATTCTCCAACTAGCATAGGAATCTTGAAGTGGGATTAAACAAGGACCTATCTTCCCATATCCATGCTTGTTTTGAATGTCTGAAGATGCTACTGTAAAACAGTTCTATTTTTTTCAAATCTTCCCTATATGCAAGTCTCTTCTACATAGTAAGAGGAATTACCACTACATGGTTTCACAATTGCTATCTATATCAAAGGTTTATCTGTTGGTAGTTCTTGTCAAGTGTTTTTATAAGAAGAACAGGCCTCAGAGAGAGAGATGACCAAAACCAGAGTTGCATTGGCGGATCTCCTCTAACATAACTTTTCCCTTCTTCTCTATCCTATCCAAAAACATGCTCTGGAAAGTTTCTCACCCATGGGGCAGATTTTGAGAATACATAAATTGCACCAGTATTAGAATTAGGAACCACCGCGTACCTCTGCTGCTGGATATGTAATCTCATTGTGAGGTAGATGAGGCCACTAACCTGGTTTTCCACATCCACTATTTTTCTGCCTTAGTCTAACTTGTTGCCATTTTCTCTTCTCTCTTTCCTCTCAATTATACCATTTATTTGATTATGCATGTTTTACAAAGTACAGCTACTTTTATATTTTGCATTAAAGGAATGTACATATTTCTTATTCTGCTAGCTGTCATGTGCATTGGAAGGCATGAGGTTGCTTCAGCTTCTGCCTTGCCCATTTTCTTGCTCTGCTAGAGAGATCATTACTGTCTCTCACATTTCCCAACATTATTTACCTGGACTCACACAATGACCAGCAAGACCAGAGTATTAACTTTGATTGGCACTAAGTACCAAATCAAGACATGTAATCGGGGCAAAGGAGACAGTGAAGCAATTCACTCCCTCTATGTGTTATTCAGTGCTTGATGTTGATCCACCCTCCCACCCACAGTGCAGTGTGAGTTAATCCGGTCGCATAGGGGCTGGAATTGTTTGACCTTTTCTCAGTTTTTTTTTTCCTTTTTTTGGCCTATCCCAATTTGCTTTGGCAGATAACAGGAGAGAATAAAACTTTGGTAATCGCCTATTGGCACCCCTTTGGTGTAGGGTAGGGCTCTGAAACCACCTCTTTAGGACCCTGCATCCCAGAGGGTCAGTGAAGGAGGTTACCCTTGGGATTAACCTGGGAATAAGGCTCTTACTTCTAGATCTCTGAGGCTTGGGTGCGAGTCCCTGGGTTACCTTCCAAGATGCTGGACTGGGGAGCAACCAGAGCAATTTGGATTGCCCCTGGGGATGAGGTGTTACCATGGGTAGGCTGAGCAGGCTGTCATTTAGTTGTCCAAGCATGGTCTGGGCTGGCAGCCAGGAGAAGCTGATCATGAACACAGGTCAGAAACTCAGTAGCAACTTAAATGGTCAGTTTACTGAAGAAAGGAAACTGCTTACAAATGAGAAGCAGTAAGGGTCCCAACAATGTCCATAAATCAGAGGCAGGTAAAAACAAGCACAAGTCAAAGGCAGAAACACAGGCAAGGCAGCAAACAGAAACATGCATGGGAGAAATGGTCAGTTGATTGCTGGCAAAAGCTAGAGGGGAGAGGCTCAGTTCTTATAGGCTCTAGGGTCAGTACAGCTGGTACCTGATTAATTGGTGCTTGGCATAAATTCGCTGCAAGCAACACAGGAGACTCTTTTGGTGTCTATGCTGGGCAAAGGTAGGTATGGCTAGATCATTCTCTGTGTAAGAGTGAGCAGGACTCCCTGCTGGGGCTGACACTTCTGTCCCTTGGGCAGGTGTTGGTACTGTCTGCTCTGCAGGTTCTGCTGCAGCAGTCTCTGTGTCAGGGCTCAGAGCAGGTTCTGCTGCCTCAGGGTCTGAGTCTAAGTCCTGGAAGCCCATGACAGTAGTGACCCTGGCATCAGCTAGACCTGTACTGTCCCAGCTGCCCCATGCCTTTCAGGTTACTACAATTTAAATAAAATAGAGCAAATAAAGTGACCCTTAGTTAACCCAATTTTGTGTCTGGTCTCTTTATTCCATGGTTGAGCATCAATCAAAAGGAAGGGAAAATCACCCATCTCCTAGTTCTGCCAACAAAAGCAATTCTGGCACCCCAGGTAGGCAGCTGTGGACCCACCCTATTCCCTGTGCCCTCTTTTGAAAGGTCCCTTGTGGTTTCTCAAAATATTTCTAGGGAAATAAAACAAGGTGTTGGGTCCCTTAGAAGCTTTTGTAGACATGATTCTTAATTTGGGGATGAAATATTTTTTATAACAGTGGAGTTACACAGAGGGCTGCAATTTCATGATCTGCTTGCCATCCATAGGTCACATATCTCCTGTCTCTCCTGAAGCCTGTTAGATCCTGCCCAGATATGTAATGTTGACTTCTAGTTTTTGAACAGGGAAATTTGCATTAAGCAGGTATAAAATATCAGAAGCCAAGAAAAAGTTTAGATCTCCCTTTTTGAAACATAATCCTCTGTATTTTCATGAATGTGTACAGTTCAGAGGAATGAAAAATGGTATCTGTTAATTTTACGTTCTCTTTTAATTTCAAAATGCAAATGGTCTAGAAGTATGGTAAGTTATATGTGCATATGAGTCTCCTTTCTTTTTAAAAATTTCTTAAGGAGAAGATGGCTTTAACTACATGTATATTTTACAGCTGTACGTATGCTAGATGAACAAGGGAAAGATATACTCAAGTAATTTTTTTCGATGGTACTCAGAGGCTCTGACACATAGGGAATCTGCACATGAGTATGCATATCACATTTAAATCCCATTGCTGGTTTGTTCCATTTACGTTAAAGGGTAGCATAAAAGCAGGACTTTTAAAATGCCGGTGTGCATTGTTAAAATGCTAATATGACAGTGTGGAAAAGTGACAGAGCTTGAGATGGAGACAGGGGAAAAAGAATGCATACAGTTTGACATGCAGTTGCCAGTGTGTTACCTTCAAAGATACTGGGGCTAACCCTAGATTTTTAAATAACTACAAAGTGTTCTTTTCCCTTCTACCTCTGCTCTTTGTGCTTTCCACCAATGTCGATTTACACAAAGTGGTATTCTTGTTCTTCTTTTCCTTCTAAAGGAAAGCTAACCAATCATTTTGGTACTACACGCTAAGGAAAAATCTAACCTATAAACTGGTTACTTCGATTAGCTCTGTATTTTTTTTATCTCCATTGTTATATTTTAAATGCTTTGAATTGTTTTAAATTAGTGCTGTTTTTAACAGGATTGTTTTTTTCTGTAAACTATGGAATAGATATGCCTGTTCCTTGAGATGTCAGATCTAGCCACCATGAAACTTGTCTTGATTACATCCCTTCTGGATTACTGTAAGATTCTATGTGTAGGACTGCTTTGTAAACTGTTCAGAAACTTCAGTGGCTTCCGGGCTGCTGCAGCCAGGCTGCTGACTGGGGCTGGTTATGGGGAACATATAACCTCCTGGCTGAAACAGCTTTACTGGCTACTAATCCAGTCCTAGGCAGAATTCAAACAGCTGCTTATGATATTTAAAGCTCTACACAGCATGGTTCTAGACTATCTAAAAGCCATAGGCCCATATATTAGCTAGCCCACATTTTGAGACCTTTGGGTGAGGGCTTTTTCTCAGCCCATTCCCACCCTACACTGTTATAGTGCTATTATCCCACTTTCAACATTCTATGGAATCCTGGTGCTTGCAGTTTAGGGCTGTTAGAATTCTCATCCAGAGAGCTCTTTGGCCTCAGTAAATGACAAACCCCAGAATTTCACAGGATGTTGAAAGTGGAATAACAGCATTATAACTCTGTAGGGTGGAAATGGCCTCAATCTCACCTCCATCCATCTGGTGAAGAAAAAGGAGAGACTCTTCTTCACAGCTAATCCCAGGCTGTGGAACTCCCTTCCACAGGAGGTTCAGTTGGCCTCCTTTCTATTCTTTTTCTGCCAGCAGGCAAAGATCTTATTATTTAGGCAGGCCTATGGTGCTTGGCAGAGGGTGTTATGAATGTGGCGTGTTGTGATTTTTTATCTTTTTATCTTTTAATTGTGTCTTAAAAATTAATTATGTCTTAAAAAATGTTTGTGTCTTAAATTATGTCTTAATATTTAATTACACCTTAAATAAATAAATAAATGTTCAACATACTTTAAACTGCACAATGTGCTTTTTAAATAGAATTCTCTTTTTAAAAAACTTTTATAAATATGATTTCAGAAGGACTTTGTTTTGAATATTCGCAAGCTGCTTTGAGTCCCTTACCAGGACAAAGCCAAATTATTAATTAATTAATCAATTAATATTTTACTATTATGGTAGGATTTTAACCATATTTTGTTTTAATCTATTATATAAGCTTATCTGGGTCCCAATCTGGGAGAAAGGCAGAATATCAAATAAATAAATAAATAGCTAGCTTCTATATCTGTGAGGGTTCAGTTCCATGACTCCTATCAAATAGCAGAAAATGTGAATGATTGCATCCTATATTATCAAATGCCTGTAATGTCTGTGCAGATGCTTCAGCACATCCACCTGTATGTCACCATTCTCTTATGTCTAAGATGCAATGTTCCACAATCACTCAGATTCACAGTTCCAGAGATCACATACATGAAGGGTCCACTGTATACTTTTCTGTATGTTTTGTTCTGGCCCATTCCCTATGCTACATAGCTGCCTGCTTATAGTGAAAGTACACCTGGAAGGCTGTACAGACCCACAGGGCTATCTCTTTCCATCATTGGCCATTTCCACAAGGGGTGAGAGAATCGCCCCGTGACACTACTCATCGGACCTTTGGGCTCACTGGTCCGGTCCACGCTTCTCCGGAGCAGTGCGTGGCTGCCGCTCTGCATTGCTCCGGGGACAAAAATGGCAGCTTCTGGTTGGTTGAGGGTCTTGACCAACTGCTGAAGCTCACCAGCCTAAAGCCCGCCCCCAGCAGATCGCAGGCTTGCACCAATGCGAGCCTGCAAATCTGCATAAGGGAACAGGCTCACAGTGGCGCTCTCCGTGCTTTTGAAAGATCTGTTTTTAGCGGTCTTTCAAAAGCCCGCTGGATGACCACTTGGGGTCGTTCCGGAGTGGGCTGGGGTGCAGATCTACGTTAAGTAGGTCCAACTCAGTCCAGTCCCAGGTGCAGACGTCCTTCCTGGAGGACGCTCTTCCCCATGTTAAAAACCCCATGTGGAAATGGCCATTGTCTCTGCATACTCCGTGGCCAATGTCCGTTTGACATTTATTGGAAGGAATTTTCCAATTTACAAGTTAACATATGGGGAGCTTTTGTATATGAGCAGGAGGGCTTGATTAGCCAAGATACCTGTCCTTATGCAGCAGCTCTCATGTTAGGGATCAAACAGATGTTTGTTGGTAGCATGAGGCAACGCTACACAGTGATAACAATATATGGGGGAGTTGAGCCTGAACCATCTTTTGACCTGCTTCATGAATTTATTCAACACATAGAGGAAATCTTTTATATTTTTCTCAGTGTATCTCTCTTTGAAAGCAAATGTACCAGGATGCTCATTGCCATGAGCTTATTTAGTTCAGGATTTCCTCTGGTTGAGCTGCTACCACTGCTACTTGATGTACATAGTTTCTGAAAGATGAAGACAAGGAGCAGTGTGAAGAAAAGAAGTGGATAGAAATGGGTCAAAAAGTACAATGAGAATGATAAAATTCGGGCTTTCTGAATCATATCCTGCTGAGTGGCTAGTTGAAATCTGTGGAAGCATAGTACGGATAATGCAAACAGGAAAGGGCATTAAACAGATGGGAAATGAAGTACTATTTTCTCACTTTTATTTCTCAGGTCTTCAAGGAAGTACAAGGATGACAAGAGCTTTAGAAATTTGTAGATGAAGCCAATCTCCTGTGGCTGCAAGAACAGTCTCAGAGAGGCTTTAAAAGAGGCTTTCTGTGGCTTCTCCACTGATGGCCAAGTTGAGTATCCTGGTGTTTATGCACAAGTATCATGCTGCCTTTTAAATCTGTGGTAATGATTATACTATATGACTTTAATCACCAAGAGGCCATGAGTAGGATGTGTTGAATTTTGTGCATCTGGTGCCAATCTCACACAATGGAGGGCAAAATAATCCGTGAGGAAAAATAGCTTTGATACAGGCTGTTGAATAGATAAATATAGGAAAACACAGTTGCCAAGAACAAGCAGTCAGAAGCACAGATCTGTTTGCCAAGTTCAGAAAGCAAATAGCTTTCACTAGATTTGGTGCCCATGCCAGACTTTCTGGCAGGATATGTTCAGTGAGCAGGTGCATCTACTACTGTGCACACATCTCATACTTGGAAATCTCTCTTTCTCATTCTCTCTCTCTCTCTCTCTCTCTCTGTGTGTGTGTGTGTGTGTGTGTGTAGTGAGGAACCTTTAGCTGGTGAAGGTGAATGTAAAAAGCTCCACTTTACAAATGCTTACACATGCTTACATAGCAATATTTCAGTTGTGTGTATGACTAGCCTGAAGAAATTAATCATGTGCATTGTATTACATGATCTTACATGAACATAAATGCAGATGTTCTGCACTAACAGAAGTCTAGATGGATGTCACAGAGAAACTGAAAAGCAAAAGCAGATAAGGCAGCCTTTCCATGTTTATCTTGAGCATCTGGCATGCACAGGTACACTGCTGTAAAAGAGGTAGATCATAGTTATCAGTCATGGGCATTGACACCTGTTTGTTCTTCTCAAAGATAAGAAATATTTATGGATACTTTCCAAGATATAAATAGGGACTTGATTTAGGACTGGAATCAGTTTTGGTTGACCCAAAGTGCCCCTTCCTCCAGAAATGGAGAGGTCAATGACTGCTGTAGCTCCTGTACCTGGCATTTGTCATCAGGCTGCCCAGTTCTGAATGTCCCCACTACTGCTTAGTAGGCAGCCAAACTGGCACTGGGAAGAAGGTGTTTATGAAGCAACTTCAGAAGGCAGTTTCATCTATATTAACCCATACTACCTCTGAACTCCACACAGATATCCTGGGGTATAACAAAGATCACATTCTTCCCTGCCTCCCCAAACCCTCATAGCATCCCAGCATTTGTCTAAACGTGCCAGCTACTACAATCATAGAATCATAGAAATGTAGAGTTGGAAGAGACCGCAAGGGCCATCCAGTCCAACCCCCTGCCATGCAAGAAAACTCTCAAAGCACTCCCGACAAGTGGCCATCCAGCCTCCGCTTAAAAACCTCCAAAGAAGGAGACTCCACCACACTCCGTGGCAGCACATTCCACTGCCGGATCAAAGTTAGTAAATGGCTGGGTGGTCCCAGTTCTTCTTTACAAAGGAGATTCATATGTTTGAAAGTGTTCTCAAGGCCTGCCCAGTCCACATTAAAGATACAGAATGGGGGGGGAGATAGAACAAAACATAAAATTGGCTATCAAGAGAGTGGGCTGAGCAGGCTGGAAAATTAGATTTCAGCAGTGAACAGTTAATATTAGTGTACCAATGGTGTCCATTATTAGAGATATCCCAGTTAGCCACAGTGACACATCACTTAGTTACATCTCATTTGAATTATTGTAGTGCCTGCTCTCGGGCTGCCTTTCAAGACTATTCAGAAACTTCAGTTGGTCCGAAGAGATTCAACCACATTGTGAGCTGGGGAGGTTACAGGGAACATTCAACTTCGTTATCACAAGAGTCCCAGTAGCTGCCAGTCTTTTTTCTGGGCACAATTCAAAGTACTGGTTATGACCTATAAAACCTTATTCAGCCCATGTCCAGGCTGTCTGAAGGACTCTGTCTTCCCATAGGAGCCTGCCTGAGTTCTAAGATCTTCAGAAGGGTGCCTCTCTTGATCCCATTCCCTTCATAGGCATATGTAACAAAGGCAATGTAGATTATCAATGATCATAAATAATTAAAAAATTACAATAGGAAGAACGACATCTTCAATGAGAGTATTTGGGAGCATATTGGACAGGAGAAGCTGATGTTGTATTGCATTGTATCGTGTCTCCTGCAAGGAAGAAAAAGTTTACGTCTTACCTAACATTATTTCATCAAGTATGACAACTGAAAAACTCCACATTTCATACTGTTAGCTGTTTCACTATAAGGTTCAGAGACCCAAGCCATGACAACACTGTCACACGTGTGAAAAAAAGAAGTAGAAGAAATGAGGTCCCTGAAGCAGAAAACACACTCTTAATCGAGCATCAAAAGTTAAGCTGAACTGCATGGTAAGTGGATAGGCAACCACCTAAAACCTGATTCACATAAGAGTCTTCAAGGCATTAGTGCACTTGCTTTGGTGGGCATGGGTGATAAACCACTGAACAAGAACAAGCAAAGTGCAACGTGATTTTGTATTGCAGTTCTCTAATCCAGATCAGCAACATGTCAGCGATATCCATAGATCTGAACAGATCAGTGCATTATCATTTCACTGTACTATCATGGTACCTTGCACTGCCATGATCAATTTGTCCAACTTTTCCCATGACAAATGAATGCAAGCTAATTTCAAACTGTTTCCAAAATTTCTGCATAGCAGTGTTGTTGTTGTTTTTAAGTTCATCATATGTACACTAGGGTAGTCAATCTGGTGTGCTCTAGACTACAAACTGTTATTTAGACTATGGATGAGATGAAAGGGTTGTGTGCTTCGTTGGGACCTCCTAATGTGGCCCTTGCCCTCTCCTGAGGAGAAGCTCCAGAACTACCCAAATGAAAACATACAGCCAGATTTTTGCCTCAAAACCACCAAAACAGCATCCCAACTCCCCAAAAAAGAGATCTCATTAACTCCCCAGATCCTGAAAACAATGTATTAAAAAATCCCATAATTTGGTTGATCCTTGGCCTGGGAATGACACTGACTGTGGCAGTGCAATCTCTGTGAGACCTGAGAGATATGGTCACAAGAGCTCCAAAGTTCCTTGATTACATCAGCTCCGTTGGCACAATTTAAGGGGCTGGTTATGATCTATAAAGCTCTATGTGTCTTAGGTCCAGATTATATTTTACTTACTTATTTTATTTATTTCATTTATATGCCACTTTTCTCCTGGAGTGGGACACAAGGCAGCTCACAAAAGGATCAATTAAAACCCAGCAATAAATTTTTAAAAACAATTAAAATTAATATCTGGACAGCCGTATTGTCCTTACATTCAACTCGTCTGTCTACAGGAACACTCCTGCTTAAAGCTCAAGTGTTCATAATATTTTAAGTGAAGAAAGGGGGATCCCTTTTAGTTCTACACAGACACTTTGACAGCTGGGACACTGAGGGACGGAGCACTGCTTTGAAGCAGCATTCAGTTTGGTTCAACTTGCTTAAAGACCATGGAGCTACTCATAATCAAGCACTGCATATGACAGCATTCACTTTCCTGCCAGGAATCATTTTACTGTCCCCCAAGCTCTGAATTTTCCTGTCAAGGATGTGTCGTCCTCTATTGAGTATTTTCAAGAACTGAATATCTTCTTCATTGACAATATCTTTCACCATCTCTGGGTCTTTTTTCAGCTCATGAAAGGCACCACCCTGGGATTCCACCACTCCATATCTCCATGTATGCTCCTGCTCAGGCCCTGAAATCCTCAGAAGAGGTCCTTCTCTTGGTCTGACCATCTTCACAGGCACAGTTGGTGGGGATATGAGATAGGGCCTTGAGGTTCTGGAACTCCCTTTGTAGGGAGACTAGAATCACACACTCCTTTCAGTCTTTCCATCAGAAGGCAAAGCCATTTTTTTAAAAAATCCACGCAGGTTTTTGAGAACCTGGTATTTTTAAAGAAAGGTTTTTTTAAGATTGTTTTGATGTGCCTTCAAGTCATTTCTGACATACAGTGACCCTAAGACAAACTTATCCTGGAGTTTTCTTGGCAAATTTTGTTCAGAGGTTTACCTTTGCCTTCCTCTGAGGACCAAAGCATGTGACTTGTCCAAAGTCACCCAGTGAGTTTCCATGGCTGAGCAGGGATTCAAACCCTGGTTTCTCAGTGTCCTCACTCAATACTCAACTACTACAACACTCAACCACACTGGCTCTCACTGTACTGTTTTACCCACATTTTTTAAAAAAATTACTTTTTATCATTTTTAACTGTATGGTTTTAATTGTATTAAATGTTTTTGATAGTTTACTTTCTTTTCAATTTCATCCTTTTATTCTTTTTATATTATATATTAATTTGTAAGTTGCCTTGAGTCTTGGTTCTAGGGAAAAGATAGTGTGTAAATAAAGAAGAGGAAGAGGCTCTGCCCCCTTTATGAGTACCTACCACTGCTTCAGACCTCTTGGCCATTTCCACACTAGACTGTTATAGCGCTATCATTCCACTTTCAACATCCAATGGAATCTTGGAGTTTGTAGTTTAGGGAGGCCAAATAGCTCTCTGGATGAGAATTCTAAATGTCTTTCCCTAAACTACAAACCCCAGGATTCCATAGGAAGTTGAAAATGGAATAATAACACTATAACAGTATAATGCAGAAAGGTCCTTAGTCCCACTACCTTGACAGCAAAGTTGGTGTAAACACAAGACAAGGCCTTCTGAGTGGCTGCCCCTTTGCTCTGGAATGGTTCCTTCTTTGCTGTCATTATGTTGGTAGTCTTTTATTCTATCAGGCTTTGTATTTATTGTTTTTTATTTCTTCTGATTTTATATTTTAAATTGGTTTAATGCTTTTAACAGTTTAATTCTATTACAATGTTGATCTTTTGAATGTTTTCAGTTATACTGTTACTTATTTTAATTTATAAGCCATCTTGAGTCTCAGTTTTGAGGCAAAGGTGGGATATAATTAAAGTTGAGAATAAAGGTACTGGCAGAACCATACAGTGCCTAGTTGATCTTGTGGAGGAGGAGGGTAGTAGAGAATTTGGGAAAGTGTAGAGAATACCGTTAATTTTGGAACCACTTTGGCCAAGATCTCACAATATATTTCAGTATCCAGTCCTGGAAGAACTGGATTCTGTCTTCCCCCTTTTACACCCTTCATGACTCTCACCTCCTGTTGTAGATGGTTTTCCAACCTTCTGGAATATTTGGGTACATGGAGAGAGCGGTTACAAGAAGGAGTCAGGATCACCAATTTTGGTGGAAGCAGTAAGATTCAAAGGGAGCACACCACTGGGTTTTGGCCACTGAAGCTCTGGTAAACATTATTCCTCTACACTGGACTGAGAATATTTACATGGGAAAAAAAAGACAGGCTCCTGCATAGAGGAGTATTTTCATGTTATTGGAATATATGACTTTCAACATAATAGTACAAAGAATGCAAATTAAATGTGTGCTTGGGGAGAAGGCTTTGTGCAGCCTTCTGTGCAGGGATGAACTCCGTAAATAGGTGGAATTGATTTCAATGGAGCTTACTTAACCATGCTTAATTGTGTGGTAAATTGTAGCCAATGTCATTATTCTTTTCAGAATGAACCCAAGATATCAAGCAGTCTTTCTCATCCGGTCCGCTAATTTTCAATTAAGAAAATAGTTTGTTATCACTGCCTTTTTTCTTTTTTTAAAAAAGAAATACATCAATTATGTTATCACCAATTCGAAACCTGACTTTGTTCAGTCTGCCGAATTGCATTCTGTTAATCAAAGCTGATGCTGTTTCTCTGATGTCGTAAGAAATTGTACAGACTATTTCCGCATTATAGTGTTATTATTCCTCTTTATAGTGTTATTATTCCTCTTTCTGGGGTTTGTAGTTTACTGAGGCCAAATAACTTTCTGGCTGAGAATTCTAAATGCCCCTCCTTAAACTGCAAATCACAGAATTCCATAGGATCTTGAAAGTGGAATAATAGCACTATAACAGTGTAGGGCAGAAATGGCCTATGCTTGGATTTTGCTAAAGAGTAGTTATGTTAAATACCTTAATTATAAAAAAAATTACAAAGTGCTCACTAGATAAGTAGTAAACACAACTAATTAATGGAATGACTGGTTGATTACATTTTTTATCCTAGTTTTCTGACAAACAATGACTCCCAACATGGGTTGCATTACTCAAGAAATTAGACAGAGGTCTACCATCAGGTTTATATATTTTAAAAGATTTAGGGTCAACCAGTTCTTGGATGTCATGAAAGGGCGGCAGATTGTTAGTTATTCTTCAGTATATTAAACTTGTGTTTTTACTACAAAGAAGTCAGATAAGGCACATACAACTTTCTGCCACAGGTGGCCAAGCAACTTGACTGGTTCTGTGCACTTTTACTTCTGGAAGAGGCACTGTTTGTTTTGTGAAAGGGATGTAAAGGAATAATAAAGAAGAGCAAAGGAATCATGAAGAATTGGCTTTTTTGGCCACCACGTCACACTATTGAACCAAGTTAAATATGAGTTAACAGTGTGACTCAAAGAACAAAAAATTAAATGCAGTTCTGAGCTGCAGGAGTGTCATGTCTACATCAAGGTGAGTAGTACTCTATTCTGCTTTGGTCAGATCTCACCAGGAGTACTGTGTTAAGTTCTTGGCAGCACAGTTCAAAAGGCTATTGACAAGACAGAACATGTCCAGAGAAGCATGACCAAAATGATCAAAGGGCTTGAAACCAACCCTTATGGAGAACTTAGGGAGTTGGGTATGATTAGCCTAGAAAACTGAAGACCAGGGCGCTTTTTGAATGGCATTTGCGGTGCAAAAGGGCCTCTGGAGCATCATGTGATTGCGAGGAGTGTTTCAGATGACATCATCGCAATTGTGCGATGCTGCTGGGCCCAGCAGGCACCGATTGTACACTGTTTCATTTTTGGCTTGTAGCCAAAAATGATGCACAATCATGCATCACTCCAGGGCTCCGCACGCACTTACCACATGTGCGGAGCTTCTGGAGCCATGGCAATCACACTTCTTCCCCAGCGCAGCCTGGGAAAATGCCGGGCTGCACTGTGGAAGGAAGAGGCAAAGCCCTCATGTTGCCTGCCGGTCAGCAAGCAACAGCTGCAGAACCAAAGCAGTGGGGACACGAGGGCCTCTCACAAGACGCTGCTCGCTTGCTCCCTCACCCCAGTGCCGAGAAAAGGTAAGTTGCAGAAAGATTTTAAGAGGTCATATGATGACTAGCTTTATATACCTGAAGGGATGTCATGTAGCTTGTTTTCTCCTATTCGAGGGTCTAGAACATGAAAAAAATTATTCAAATTACAAGAAAAGTGATTGTACTTAAACATTAGAAATAATTTTTTTTAACTATGAGAGCCATTTAACAATGGAATAGATACCTTGGAGAGTGGAAAACTCTCCATCTGCAGAGGTTTTCAAGTAGAGATTGAATGGGCATCTTTTAGGGGTGCTGTAAGTGTGCATTCCTGCATGATGGGAGGTTGGAGCAGATGGCCTTTGTGGTCTACAGCTCTAAGGCCATTTCCGCACTACACTGTTATAGCGCTATCATTCTACTTTCAACATCCTATGGAATCCTGGGGTTTGCAGTTTCCCAGGATTCCATAGGATGTTGAAAGTGGGATGATAGCGTTATAACAGTCTAGTGCGGAAATGGCCTCTGACTCTATGGTTCCATGATTCAGAGGAAGATCAGTTTGGCAGTGCTAGGATGAATAATGAGCTGTAAATAAGAAAATATTAAATGTAGTTAGGACTAAGTCGATCTCCTTCTGCTGTTGCTTTGGCTCATATAGAATTGGTGCAGCTGTAGAGTGGTTCTTCATTCTCTGGTTACTAACAGTGACCTCTGTTTCTGTAGCCATAAAAACACTGCCAAATGTTCTTTCTAGCAGAGAGAAAGGATTCCCTGAAATTCCCTGAAAAAGTGGGATAGAAACAATGCATTAACAACAGCAATTAATAAGAGCATGGCAGAGGTGGATAATTAACTCACAGAATCCCCCGCTATCATGACTGCAAAATAACTCTAGCAATCTCTGGTTCATGGCTGAACTGCAATTTCTAGCAGAACCTTCTGCTACACACTAGATCACATAACCACTCTGCTAAATCAGCCCTCTGTGTAAGTTAAGATAATATGATCAACTGAACTACAAAGTGGAGGTTATGTAGATCAATACAGTCAGCAGAAAAATTAAGAGAATAGAACATAAGGCAGTTGGAGATACTGTGCATATCTTTTAAGTCCACATTTTACAAAGCTAAATGGGACCATGCACAATTATTGACAACATAAAATCGATTAGATGTTCCTCTGATTTTTGACACTCATGCTCCCTTAAAATGTGTTCTCTTTATTCTTGACTACATGAACAAAACAGAAAAGAAAGAAAGAAAGAAAGAAAGAAAGAAAGAAAGAAAGAAAGAAAGAAAGAAAGAAAGAAAGTTGGCTTTTTTTTCTTTTTCTTTGTTAAAAGGCAGTGATTGCACTTGAAAATTTTCAAGCTAAGGCTTAGGAAGACTGAGTTATCTTCAGTGTATTAATTTCTTTCATCCCAGCTGCATTCATATCATCTGAATATGTTAAATCAGCCCTAGAAAGGAGAGATGCTTTTATTCTTCTTGATGATACTGCATGTTCTTAAAGCCATTCTAACTAATAACTATTTAATAATTAACTTCTGAGGGATTGTAGCACATTTTGTTAAATTGATTTATTTATCTTTATCTATTGTTTTTAGTTTGTTTTCTTGTCTTTTGATGAACATGCAAAACCTGGCTCTGCAACTATACTATGCACAGGACTGTGGGAGAGTAGCCAAATTTGCTGGGCCCACAGGGAAGGAGAACAGCAATGAAGTTGCAATACTCAGTGCCCAAAACGTTGAATGTGAGGGGGTGAAGCCAGAGGATTTACTGGCTCTGCCCGCTCTCTCTGATCCCTCTTTGTCAGTGTCAGTAGGACTGCTGAAAGGAAGTTGGGAATGTGGTAGCATGGGCCAAACTTCATCCTTCAGTTTGGGTATCTGGAATTGGAGTGGTATTGAGCAGCAGCTTTGTGGCTCTCATCCC
Source organism: Iguana delicatissima (assembly GCA_948472985.1). Classification (NCBI taxonomy): domain Eukaryota; kingdom Metazoa; phylum Chordata; class Lepidosauria; order Squamata; family Iguanidae; genus Iguana; species Iguana delicatissima. Next base: position 21,169 of record CAOKZL010003702.1, on the reverse strand, counting down.
AGGTTTGTTTGGCCTGTAGCAGTTGGAGCAATCATAAGTGGGATGCCCTTTGGTCCTCTGGCATGAATTGTACCTAGCAGCAGGTCCACAGTGGTGTTCGGAGGCATTTGCTGATCAGCTGTGGATCAGGCTTTGGGACTGTATGTTAGCATACTCTCCTGGCAGATGTTTGATCCTGTTTAATCCCAGCAGACATTCTAGACAGCTGGCATTTTTCTGAACTCTTGGGGCAGCTCAGGACTTCAAAGGTTGTGTAGTACAAGGTCAGTTAGTGTGCAGGCCCCTGTAGTCAATTTCACCTCTGCAGGCCTCATAGGCCTATTTGGCTTGTCTCACAGGCTCTGTTTGACTTTAGGCCTAGTAGACCCTGGTTAGATTTTTACTGGCCTTGGTTAGGGTTCTTGATCTCATAGGCCCTTTTGTGGCCTCTGCAGGTCTAGAAGGACCCTTTTAGGCTTCTGCAGGTCTTACAGGCCTCACATAGGCATCTGTAGGCCTGGTAGGACCCAGTTGGGTTTACATGGGCCTCATAGGTCATTTAGGCTCTGCAGGCCCTGTAGGTCCTATTTGGATTCCACAGACCTTGCAGGTCCTCCGTAGGTTTCCATAGATCTCATCCTGTTTAGGTTTCAGCAGGCCTCACAAGCATCACTGAGGCTATCACAGGCCTTGTAGGCCCTGAGTAGGCTGCTTTAGGCCTCATAAGTTCCAGTAAGGATTTCTGCAGGCCTTGTAGGCCTCTGAAAGCCTCATAGACTCTGATTAGGCCACAGCAGTTCATCTGATTAGGCCACTGCAGTTATAATAAACTTAAATCAGGCCTCTAAAGGCATCATAACCATCATTTAAGCTCTACAGGCCTCATTGGCCATGAGATGAACTAGGACTCTTGTCCTGGTTCAGAACATCATGGGACCATGGAAAGGTTCAAAGGGCAAGAAGCCAGCAAGGTGGCCACCTCCTGAATCATCTTCTTCTGATGAATCATGAAAGGGATGGGATGGATTGGCAAAAATTTTGGCCAGGTTTGAGGCCTTGGAGAAGTCTCAGGACCAGCCCAGGAAGTTGCCTTCTTCTGTGAGGAAAGAAACTTAGGGGTGGTACAGGCAAAGATTATCAATCAAATTCATGTTTGCCTAGACATCTTTGAACACTATTTCCAAGGAGAAGAAATTGTTGAAGCCTCAGAAAGAAATGCAGAGGAGATCCAGGAAGGATCAAAACCTTTTGGGGAGGTACCAGAGAACTTGGATTTACCGGCATCAATAGTTAGCCCAGGTGAAATGCAGTGCATCCCTGGTAGGGAATCTAAGAAACACATGTGGCCTTGGGGAACATGGGGCAGTCTGGGAACAGTGTGATCTGCTGGAGTGGATCCAGCTACATCAACCAGCTGGTACGTTTGGCCCTTTTCACATGGTATTTGCCATGCAAAAGGACCTCTGGAGCGTCACACAATTACAAGGAGCGGTCCACATGACGTCCTCACAATTGCGTGGCGCTGCTGGGGCTGGCAGGTGCAAATTGCACACTATTTCATTTTCATCTTGTAGCCAAAAATAGTGTGTGATCGAGCATCACTCCAGGGCCCCATGCACATTTACTGTGCGTGCAGAGCCTCTGGAGCCGTGATGCTTACACTTCCTGCCCCAGTACAGCCTGGGAAAATCCCAGGGTGCGTTGCAGAAGGAAAAGGAAAAGCCCTAATGCTGCCTGCTTGCCAGCAGGCAGCAGCTGTGAAGCCGAAGCAGCAGGGATGCAAGAGCCTCTCGGAAGAGGCTGCTCACGCGATCCGCATGCCCCAGAGCCACGAAAAAGTAAGGTGCGGAAAGGGCCTTGGTCATGACTCGCGGAATCCCCAGATTTGCCCCAGGTGAATGAATGTATGGCACCTTCTACTAGTGGTTCTTATGGCTCAGTGCCTTATTCATCTATCCTTTATGGGGGAGCACTTGCTCCCTTTGGGTAAGCACTTGTTCCAGTCTATTAGAGATTATGTGGATGTGTTTCCCCTTCTTGATTGAGAATGGGGAAAGTAGGATAAGGATTAATTGGAAGATAAGTTACACAGGCAGAAAGTCAATAGAACGTGGTTGAATTGGCTTACTGGGTTTTTAATTTATGCAGGAATCATTGCTACATTGCAGCCTTGGAAGTCATTTACCACTATTTCAGTCCACGGACATTATATGTAGAGCCTATATCAATTTTTCAGGGCCACACTGGTTCCTTTACAATGAGACCTTTCATGTGAGTGTGGAAATGAACCCCTCCCTTCATTGGGAGCCAGTTGAAACCACAATTATAGATGCAGTTGATTATTCCAGCACATCCAGCTCAGAGCGATTGCTTGTGCGGTTGTTATACTGTGCAGAAGACAAAGCTTCAGCAGTCAATCAACCACAGGATGGACAAGGGCAACAACAGAAACTTTTGTATTGAGAGTTTGATACTAAGGGTGCATGCACATGCCAACCACGCAAATTTTTTCATGTTTATGGGGACTCTTATTTCTTTCAGACTTGCTTCAAAGAAAAGGGTAGTAAGGAACATCTACCTAATAAACTCTTCACCCCCAAAAGGGTCTCAAACCAATTGATTTTTATAGGTTCTTTTACAGATATCCAGATCAGCTTGCAACCTACAATTTAAGAAAAAGTTTTAGGGTAGGTTTTTAGATTTCCTATAAGGGAATTTATCACCCCTTTAGATCTTGGAATTTGTTTTCATTTATGTGTTTGGAAAATGTTGTTAGGGAAAAGATTCAGAAGGACCTCTTATATAGGTGTATATTTAATAAGTTTAATAAGTTTCTGTTTATTTAGTAAGCATATTCTAGTTACAGCACTGGATTATGGCCACTGTCTTAGGTCTATTTCATACATGTAATTCTATAGTGGCAAAACAGTCAATCAAGAACAGGACCTCATCCATTTTTATAAAGAGGCATTTTGTCTGAAAGTGCTGCCTCATGAGAACCAGAAAATGCTTTAAAAATAGTCTTCTGTCTAACAGTAAGATCCACAATTGCTGTACGACACTGATTTAAGAGTAATATGACACTGAGTGATATAGCTCCAAATAAGAACTTTGCTGTCTTGAAGAAACATGTGTATTAAATCAAGAATGTACAGCCCTGCAGATGTTAAAGATGAACAGTCAATATATAAGATTCTTTGCTAGACGAACAAATAAGCTTCTTCAGGAAAGTAGAAAACTCTTTGAAAGCAAATACTCCTCCATTTTTGCATCAAAAGTAATCTGTACTTAAATTTTTCAAATTAGTTGTCTGGGTTATAGCTCATTAATAGCAAAAATATTTTAAATAAGCAGGTATCTATTTCATGTGATGTTAGCACTAATTCCAATCCAGCAAGTGAGAGCTTTTGGTGAGTCTGTGGTCCACTTTTAAGCCCTTGGGACTCACAAGAGGATGCACCTTGCTGAAAATGCATTGTACATTTTGACAAGAGGTGACTAGAGATTTACTTCTTTAAAATAGCACATTTTTTTCCTTGCTTTAGAGGAGAATCAACAGTACTGGAGGTTTCTGTAATGGTTGTTTGTTTGTTTGTTTTGAACAATAGAAATGTCCTAGGCCAAAATCAGGCAACCTGTTGACAATGGACTGTGTTTCCCACCCCTCTTCTACTCATTAGGATCATAAGCTTAACTTTAAGAAAATAAACAACAAACCTCACAATAGGTGCAACAGATCATACTTCAACATAACTTCTTCACATCAATAATGAGTGAGTCCCCTCATCTTCCACTGAGAAGCTGAAACTTCTCTGACAACATAGAGAACACAGTATGGAGAAATTCTTTTATTCAGCTGAACTAAACAAATATGATTGACAGTATGGGAAAGGAAAGGAAACAAAATATTTATAGGATTTTCTTCAAACACATCATGAAATTGACACTGCAGTTTTAGACAGCCATTTTTAACGTTACATTAGTTTTAGTTATTTAAAGTCATTTAAGCTGCAATCCTACTCATAATGAGGCCCCACTGAATGAAGTGGGATTTATATCTGTGTAGACATACATAAATTGTTCTGTTAGAAAATTGTAATGGGCATGTGGGTATGGTGTGTACATCTCAAACTCAGTGTTTATTCCATGACAGGCCTTTGGTATGATCCAGCATGGTGCTGTTTGTTTATCACCTTTTGGATTCTCATTTCACATCTATACGTAGGGAAGTACAACAGAGTGCTTTTCATACTACAAACAGTTGTGCTAATTGGCCATTGTGTGGGTGACAATTTATTTTCGTTCATTTGTGATTTACCAGCGTTCACAAATTACTTCATATTTAGGACAGAAAGTACAAGAAATGTAAACATTTCCAATTCAAAGGAAAGCAAGACTGACTGATTTGTCCATCCCTGCCAACCATAAATACTCTACAAAGACAGCAGGAAGCAAGGGAAGAAAAGTTCTGGTCACTTTCTTTTGATTTACTTCAACTTGGATAAGACCAAAAACTACAGCAAACTACTAGGAACTCTGTAGACTCAGCATGAGAAAGCACCATGTCTGCATAATGTATACTTGTACAAGCAAATTAAAAAGGAAGGGAAAGGACCAAAAGAAAATGGTTTGATACAGAGTTCCATAGAGGAAGACTTAGCAGCAGGTGATACCCAATGATCTGCAGTAACTGGATGGTGGAAACCTCTGGTTTTGTATGGCTAGTTTTTTCAGCTCAGAAAATCTATTTTAAACAATATTGTGGTACAACTGGATAATGAATAGATATTGCATACAAATATGTTGGATTTGGGAAAGACTCACTTAGCACCAGTGTATTATATGTTAATAAGTGTACTATTGTATCTTTTTCACAATTTCATCATGCCAAGATCAATGATCCTCTAAAAATTAGGGAGGGAACCAATTAGCAAAATCAAGTTATATACTTCATGTAGTTCATTCTTCAAGAAAATCAGTATAACCTGCAGATGATCAGTAAGAGGACTTTCCAGTTTGCTTTTTGTTTCTGCTCACAAGCTCACCTTGGCATATTCAGGGAAAACACAGTAATTACTGTGTCGATATTGATCATATGTTTCCTTATCATAAGGTTGTTTGAAACCTTGCCTTGAATTATCGATTTTTTCAATTCAGATAAAATGGTATTGCTGTTTAATTTTGATAATGCTGCATCTAGGATCCATACAGCCCATATTTGGACAAGTCCTGGAACATTCCTTTAGACTTCAGTGCTAGTTTAATTATTCTGTTTGTAGTGTGAATAGTTTGTGGGTTAAAGCCTCAGACCGCACGATAAACCACAGAAGAATTCATGCATTTTAATACACACTTCGTTGCTACTTTTGTGATTGTTTCACCAGTGGGTTGTTTCAATGGACAGTGAAGATTTGTTAATAGCAAGCAAATTACTGCATGCCTGTGTAGTGTGCAGAATAAGCAGAATGTCCTGTTCCTCTAAGCTGCATACAGAGATAATATATGTGCAGTTACATCAACAGTCCATCATTCAATGTTGTCTCCAAGTATATTCTAGATATAGCAGTAGATGTAAAATTTTCCTTGGAACATTGAATAGGAGCAAATGATACCTTATATACATCTTCACCAAGCTCGAAAATACTGGTTTCCAAACAACAGTAGTTCAAAAAACCTTTCAAAGTTTATGAAGATGGGCTAATAGCAAACTGGTTATTTCATGGCAAGTCTATGAAAATGAATGGAAATCTCAGCCATGAACAAGATGCACTGTGTCTCCAAATAACAGTCCTTTAAGATAAAGGAGGCTTTAAGTTGATCCTAGCCAAAACTGTCATCATATAATTTAAGTTTTATCATTGAGATTGAAACATACTTTTGTTGTTCATTGCGCAAGAAGCTTTTTATTGTTATTATTTTAATGCTTTAGAATATTACTGTCCCCTATGCCTTGAGCCACCCATGGGAAGCTTATAATCCCTGGGAGGAAATGACAAAGTTGCTTTTCAGTCCTGAATCCCTACATGGGATGAGCTCAAGTTCCATTCCTGGTCCATCCCCCCCAAAAATAAATAAAATAAAATCAAGCAGTTTTTAATAATTCCACCCATGTAACTGGCGTTGAGTAAAGCAGAAGCCAGGCTACAGAAGTTGCATATGGACTTCTCAATGATAAGAAGCCATGCTAGATATATAAAGCTGGAAGCTACTCCACTCAGAAATAGCTCTCTAAAACTGAGCATTCACCTGTGCACTAGTAGGATTTTCTGTTTATCTACTTTACACCACTGTAAGGCTTCACTTGCGGCTTCAGCTCTAAGGCTAAACCTTTAATAAGTGAATAGCTCACAATTTAGTATGCTATTGTTGTATATGTGGTACAGAAAAGAACCAGAAGGAAATTTTATGGCTGTCTTGATACATCACAGAAGAGTGAAAATGATATAGATATAGATATAGATATAGATATAGATATAGATATAGATATAGATATATCTGCCTTGAGGGAGAAAGAAAAAAAAACACACCACATGAGTCCTACTTGGCTCATCTGTCCCATACAAGTGGACCTCTTTGGAGGAAGGATGTGGTGCAACCTCTAAAGCAGTGGTTCTCAACCTGTGGGTCCCCAGATGTTTGTGGATTTCAGTTCCCAGAAGCCCTGAGCATTGACCATAGTAGCTGGGGCTTCTGGGAGCTGAAGTCCACAAACATCTGGGGACCCACAGGTTGAGAACCACTGCTCTAAAGGCTCAAGAGTAGTGTCACAATATTTGGGTACCAGAAGTAGAGAAACAAATGGCATTTCCTGATACCAAACATTGTACACGTACTCCCTGTTTTCCTGGTAGTGAAACATAAGAACAATGTAAAATAACTATTTTCTGCCTTCTCATTACACCTAAAAACAACTATATGGGCATTTTACTTTATAGATAATAATAAAGTCTTCCCCACTAGGTGAGGCTGCCAGATAAGCAATGTTCCATTATGTAAGATTTCAGGGCCAAAATGTGAAACCAGAGGCTTGCTCCTTGTGATCTCATGGGGTAGATGGCTTATGATCTTACAGAGGTGAGGCAGGCAAGGGTTGGGCTAGCTGATATGAGAATTGGCCCAACAAGACCCAGAATCTGATAAAACCCAATAACCAGCTAATATACAGTGAGTAGGGGATCATGTTTAATGGCCAGCCAGGTGGCACAAGGCACCCTACAGCTCCAGCAGTTGCTCTCTTCCAACTACCACTCACTAGAGATGTAAAGAAAATTGGGGGGGGGGGTTGAAAACTGTTTCTTAAGCACTAGTAAATCCTCACAAGGATAAACTAACAAGAATCTTTGTAGTTTGGCACTTTGCACAAAATTTGAATTTGCTTCACACAGACAAAAACATTTTCTACACAGAAGATCAAATTAGATATTATTTTCATGATACTTAAAACAACCTATATGAAGTTGTCATCTTACACCATATGTAGAATGCTGTTTCCAGTGCAAAAAAAATAAAAAAATAAAAAATGCTGTCTTCTTTTTCAAAAATAATTGTGAATTTTTCACAGACTAGGTCACCAAAAATAGCATATTTTGTGCAGGAAACAGAATTTTCTGCAGAACCCCTTCCCCATATTTCTACAGTGTAGAAAAAGTGGTTTCCTGCTAAGAAAGACTATTTTCTGCACCAAAAAAATTCTACATGTGCAATTAATACAAAATAAAAGCTGAATTATAAATATTATTTGAAAATGGTGCTATTTTTAAATATTTCCCCATAAGAGAGAAGAAAATTGCTAAAATTATTTGTTGCCCCCTTCAAGAAGAAAATCAGTGAAGAATTACATTCCTAGGCTTCACATCCCACATAGTTTTGCCTTTGCTACATGCTTTCTATATGCTGCTAGTGGGGTGTATACAAGGCCCACTGTCAGCCCACAGGGCATTTTTCCTTGCACCACTGTGGCACAGCTTGTACAACAAGAAGCCTTCTGAATCATTTTTCTGCTCCTCAGCTCCCTGCCTTGGTCAGACTTGCACATTAGTCTCAGGTTTGTGTAACTCTTTCTCCAGTTGCTCATGGCTTTTTGGTGCACCCAAGTACAATGTACAAGTAAGCACTCTTCCAAATGATCTAGTGACCCGTGGCACCAACTGAAAATAGGTAGAGATAGATGCCCGGGTATCATATACAACAATCAAATTTCCTCCTCCTCTGGTGCTGTTCTTCATGTTTGTCCCCTTAAATTGAGAACTAGGGAAACATGACATTTTGCTCAGGCTTCAGATGGTGTCCTGATACCTGACAACCCTACAAGTGCTGCCTTTCTTTACTTGTGTTATTTTATGGCCACTTTGTTGATTTAATTAGATGCTGCCCTGCTTCATTGTTGATCTCTTTTTTGCTTTGATATTGTTTCTTTATTGCATTTCATAATAACAATAGTTTGTGGCTAGATATTTGTACCATTTAATAGAAATACAGAGTATAAATTATCTTAATTAATAAAGGATTAGGAGGCATGTAATTGGATGCTTGAGCTATAATGAATGATGAAGTTTTACTCCAGAATCAGTCAGGGCAGAGGAAGACTATCTCCCACCTCATATCAAGAGGTTTCTACTCACAGAGGATGGGAGTTAGTCAAATAGAGTTAAATTCAATTAATCTTCTTGCAGATATGCCTTTAATTGGCTCTGCTAGTGTTATCCACTGTGGTCCTTGTTCCTCATTTAGAACAGAAAACATGTTGAAGGTCAGTCAAGATAACCTGAGAAGAAAGGAAGGAATAATTTTGTAAATCTTTGAGCATGCTGGAGAGTATTTTCAGTACAGGACAACTCAGATGTCCTATTGATTTCAATACAATTTTCTCCCTGGTAGATGAGAATAGGCCTCCTCAGAAATGGTATTGCCCATTTCTTCTTGCAAGAGGGGAGGTTTACTTTCCAAAGTTTTCTTCAAAAACATGAATGACAAACAATGTCAGTGAAACTTTAAAAACATAAGTCCCTGCTTGCATAAATCAAATGCAAATAGAAGAGAGGCTGATTTGAAAACTGAAAGTGCCATGGACTGTCTGTGACCTAAGGAATCAGTGGAGACCCTAAATTCAATTGAAATCCAAATAGCTTGCGAGTGACAATATCACTAGGCTCAACATGTACAAACGATCATCCCTGAATATATATCTACAATTTTCTGTTTCTAATACACAGCTGTTTTGTATCAAAGTGACAAGGTGATTGAAAATGATTTCTTTGCTGTACTTCAGGGTGGATTGTCACATTCTTTTGTGTGAAATAAAAAATAAAGATTTTCACTTCCTTGTGCTTCCACAATAATCACTTGACAGAGAGATCATTCCTGAGCTACAGGTCCTCCCTGAAACAGCTGCTCACACAAATAGCTAAAGAACTGATTAGCTTTGTTGTGGCTAGTATCCAAAAATAACTAGAACTTTGTAGGAAAATCCCAAGTTCCTCAGCCACTTAGGACTCCAAAGATTTTGTAGAATGGAACCACGATTGTTAAAATGATATGGAAGTGTGATAATTGTGTCAGGTAAATGCAGTCCTACTCAAGTCATGATCCCTACACCCTAAACGGTTTGGTGAAAAGCCAAGTTTTAAATTTGTGACTGAAATGAGACATTTTGTTTTGTGCCAAGGGAGATCCAAGAGAAGGGCATTCTCTCCAGGGCTTTGGTAATCAATTTCTAAAGATTTCTTCATGCATCCAACTATGCATATTAACACAATTCTTCTTGGTGCCAGCATTGTACACACAAGCTTCATTTGCACTGGCAGTACATCCCTACATTGTGGTGCAGAGAAAGAGAAAGAGAGAGGCACGAGGAGAGACAAACTAACAGGTTAGACTAAGTGGCTCCCAAGAGTTTTAAATATTCCATCATTCTGGCATTAGTACTGTTCTGACATGTAGTAATTGCACTATAACAGAGCTTTGACTGTCACTTTAAAAAAGGAATTCATTCCCATTACTCATTACAGTACTTTTAAAACTCTTTCCCTCACTACCTCCCTTGCACAGCGTGCTGTTTTCTTTTGTGGAAAGCTCAATGTGATCCTCTGCCCAGCATTTTGTATGTGGTATAGTCAGGGACTTCCACATCTGTATAATCATGCATTTGGCCACATAATCCATAATCTATATCCACCTCCAGTGTTCCATTCTAATGTCAAATATCCTGGCAGTAAGTTTCACATAGAAAAGTCCAGTGCTCCCAAGAGGTCAAAACTGATGTGATTCTCCTACCAGAAGAGCGCAATGATTGGACAGGAACACAACATATGGACTAGAATCCTTCCATGGTCAGGGCATCTCTTTAGGTACTTAAGAGATGTCTTGACCGTGGAAAGATTAACATAAACTATTCATTTATTTGTTTACTAGCATATTTACCCAGCATTGCCCAGAATTTCATTGTCTCATAAGTAATACTTGTTGGAAAGATTTGAGATCTTGTGTCTCTAATTTCCCAAACTGCCTTGTCCAGTACCTGTATCTTTTCCCCATATTCCCCAAAGCAATCTGTGTTCAGAGTTATTAACATACAGACGTTTGGTTTCTGAGGGAATACATTGGCCTTCTCCTTGCTGCTAGGTTGCTCTGTAGCAACCAGCCTATTCAGAGTCTGAGAATTCTAAATGCCCCTCTCTAAACTGCAAACCCCAGGATTCCATAAAATCTTCACAGGCAGCCAATCATATGAGGCCTTCACCTCACACAGCCAATCATATGAGGTCTATGCCTCACACAGCCAATCATATGAGATCTTCACCTGCCTGACACAAACAGACAAACTCACTCACAAACTTTGACTTATATATAGTAGATCTAATATATAAAAGTCAAAGTCTGTCTGTTTGTCTGTGTTAGGGGAAGGCCTCATATGATTAGCTTTGTCAGGTGAAGACCTCTTATGATTGGCTGCCTAAGAAGATTCTATGGAATCCTGGGGTTGGCAGTTTAGGGAGGGGCTTTTAGAATTCTCAGTGAGAGAGCTCTTGGGCTTCAGTTACCTGTGCCTGTCTTGAATAGGCCAGTTGCTATGGAGATGAGGTCTAGCAGCAAGGAGGAGGGCAGTGTATTCCCTCAGGAACCCAACCTCTGTATGTTAATAACTCTGAATACGGATTGGATTGGGGAATTTGAGGAAAAATTACAGATACTGGTCAATACAGTTTGGGGAATTAAAGACACAGGATCTCAAATCTTTCTAACAAGTATTACTTATGAGAAAATAAAATCCCAGGTATAAAAGCTAGTTTTCATTAAAAAATGTTTATCTTCCATCTAGTATCAAAAGATTTCAGGGAAATGTACAATAAAATCAACTGAGACAGCTTTAAAAATATGTAAAATATTTAAACTATAAGTCAAACTATGCGCACATTGAGCAATATAGGCATACCTCAGTTAACAAAGCATGTAAAAAGAAGCTCTCTCTCTTCTTTTACAAACCATAAGGGCACATGCATTTGTTCACTGGCTCACTTATGTAGGTGGGAGAAGGAAAGAGATGGAATAGGAGAAGGTTGTGCACATGCATTCGCTCACCCTGTCACTCATGTGGGTGGGGAAAGGGAAGGGGATGGGATGGGATGGGATGGGATGGGATGGGATGGGATGGGATGGGATGGGATGGGATGGGATGGAGGAGGGAGGACATGCACATTATTTCACCTGCTCACTCATGCAGGCAGGAAGGGGATCAGATGGGTGCCCCTTCCTTCCTCCTCCCACTCCCCTATGTGATAACTGAAGCCCCTGTTAGAGCTGCTGATGACGAGCAGCAGCTGTTGGTCCCTGTTGCTCAGGGTGGAGATGACGAGCAGCAGCTATTGGTCCCTGTGGCTCCTGCAGCTCAGGAGCTCTCCCTGCTGCCATGGGCCAAGCAGGCGCGGATGTCCCTCTGCCTGCTCCTTTAGAGCAACAGGGATCTGATTCTGAGTCTGCTCCTTTGGAGCAACAGGGATCCAGTTCTGAAGAGGCTCTGGAGCCTGGTTCAATAAACCCCTAATCAAGGTGGAGACTCAAGAGGGCTGTGCAAAGGGAGGCTTCCTTGGCTAAGTTTAAGAAGTGGTGACTGGACATACCTGTGCCTATATAACTGCCTGCCTGGAAGCTTTCCTTTGCTTGTGGCAAACTTCTTACAAGCCCTCCTCTTGCCTGTACCTTGCTCCCAGCACCCGGTTCCTGATACCTTGAATTGATCTCTGGACCCTTGACCCTTGGCTTTGGAACTCTGGCTATGGCTTTGGTGCTCTGGTAAATGAACTTCCTTGAGTAAGTGCTTGCTTGTCTCCTCCTGGCTGGACTTTGCTGGCTCTCCTACTCTCTTCTCCGGGCTGGCTCACTACCCGGGTCTCTAACCTTGACACCCTAGTCTATTCATTTTCCCCCTTCTCTTCCATAAGTGAGTCAGTGAGTCATTTGTTTCTGTGCCATACTCCCTCACTCCATGATATGATTGGCAATCAATATTATTGGCACAAAATATAAATCATACATTTATGGCTGAAAAACCATGTTGGCAGGGAGGGCTGGCTGTACACATAGGCAAAAGGAGGTCAGATGGGCCCTTAGAACATGGCCAGATCATAAATTCAAGGGATTAGTTAGGAAGCTTTGGTGGTGCTGATGAGCTTGAAATAATCCCCTCAATGACTCAAACTTTAAACACAATAGCACACTAAATTGTCTCAGTAATGCAATCGACAGTCATTGTGATAATGGGGCTTCCCATTATCTAGGCTTAGCCAAGGGGGATACTTCCCTCTCCAGGTAAACCAAGAGTTAATGAGGTCTTGGGATTAGATTACATTTTAGGTGGGTCAGCATCATAGGTCACAGGGTGAGAACTGACCAATCAAGAAGGAAGGAGGTAGGCATCTTGGAGATGCTTCGATGGAGAATTTATAAAACTTCTGGGAGGCCATGTGGCCAGAGGAAGAGAGAGAGAGATGAGATTTGTGCTAGTCGTAGGCAGGCAGGCAGGCAGGCATACCTTGCCTCCTGGCTTCCTTCTTCTAAGAACATCTGTGAGTACTAGAATAAAGTAGTTAGCCGCGTGTTTATTATTTTGGAGACTGGCTGATCTTAAGAATGTATCTATGCTTTTATATCTCTTGTTGTAACTACTGGTAACTTAAGCGTGCCTGGGAGGGGGAGCCTCTCAAGTGTGATATTGCCTTGTTTATTTGCATGCCTTGATTAAATAATTTCTGTAAAACCTCTGTTTCTCTCCCTTCCCACGTCAGTCTTTGGTACATGCTAGCTAGGACTTCTCTCATTCAGAAAGCGGGGGGAAGGTCCTTAAACACAGGGATTGGTAATCTACTGAACAGACTCCCACTGTGCTGTTCAGTTAATTCATAATACAGTGGGTGGTGGCAGCAAGAATTAATAACGCTGAGGGAATTGCCAGCTTTGCCAAGGATGAGAGTCAACCTTGGGGACTGGTATGAACCCGAGTTTAACGCTGGAATCCTCATTCCAGTATGACAGTCATAAACCTGTTCCTTCTTCCTGCTGAAATTCTCCTTTGTTTCCTTACCTGCCCAGACATTAAGAAGCTATCATGATGTCCATCAATGCTTTGTCACGTAATGCTAAGACCATTAGTTTGTTCTGGACCCCATTGTTTGTTCTGTCAGACCAGATCTCTTCTTTTCACGATAGGTAAATATTTCCCAATTCAGCCCAACTCCTCGCTATCCAATTTTCTTTCCTTTTGTTCAGCTAGCTTTGAATGTCTGTGAGCCTGCTTGAATTTTGCATGTGTTTGTGATTTTCCCCAATAAAACATTCTTTCAATCTTCAACTGGTGTTTCAGCATTAGTAACAGTACACAATGGTGTTATTTTGTTATTTTTTCCAATTTTATACTAGGTTAAAATAAACCAACATGAGGAGCTGGTATTAAAGAGTCTCTTGTCATACTGGGAGCTAACAGAAAATATTCTGAAATAAACAAAAAAATTGTATGGATCTCCAAAATAAAATCAGAAAGAATAGGAACAAAATCTGGGACTTTCTGCTTTTTTACATCAATCTGGATGCACCCTGAGTGTTGAGGTAGCAAGTTCTCATTGATTTAATAAGTCTACTTTTGTTGACACTAGCACATTGAATTTAGGATATAAAGTTGTTCCTAATTGTTAGGTTACTTTTGAGATGTAACTTCATTGATTTTACCAACTGCCAAGCATAATTCATCACAACTGTTATTTAAAATGGTTATTTGAATGCTCTGTTTATAATACAAAAGAGAACAGTGTGTTGATATTTAAAAACCCACCACAAATGGTATTCTAGATATTTCCAGTTTGTGCCTCAGGAAAAACACTGGGAGCTGGACTGCTACTGTTGGAAATGAAATAATACTCAATGCTTAAAAAGTTGAAGATGCCTAAGACAAAGTAGCAGTGATAGACTTAAATAGTTTTCAGTGACTGAAGGTTTTCTTTTATCTTATCTACATATCGTAATCTCTTTAAGCTTTAAAGTGGTACTCCTTGGGATCTTTCCATTTCTTTTCTTCATTCCTCCTTGTTCTCTCACTACTACCAAAAGTGAAACTAATTTAGTTCAGTGTTAGGTTAGCAGCATCAGAGCGTTTGCCTTTCCTACCTTTAATGGAGCTCTTATAATTAACCCTTGGTTTAATTTTTTAGCTACTGATGTCTTTACTCCTTAATCAGAATTTTTAGCTGCTATGCATACTCACTCTTCACCAGCTGTTAGAAACTGGTCAACAACACCCAGGTCACCTCATTTGGGTCCAGAAATAATCCAAGCAATGTTGGAGGGAGGGGAATTTTAATATTTGCTTTGTTGTCTGAATCTCCATGACCAAGGCTAAATTCAGCCTTTCAGCCTAAATTCTAAGCCTTTCTCAGTGCATGGTCCTTCAGGCTTCAAAGCCAACAGATTGGCTGCCCTTTTTCAGCCTGGGACTGAAGCACAAAGACTATAATCGAACCCAGCAAACAAAACTGTACAGCTGAAGGAGTTCCCATAAGGGTTCCCCACTGGTGAACAGGACTGCATACCTTTCGATATTTCCCTTGATCAGAATTCCTGGTTGGACAATGTTGTCTAAATCAGACAGATACACACAAAGGAGAGTAACTTTGGCTGTATCGGCTTTTGTCTTTGTTAGCCATAATAACCAATATTTTTTCTCACAGCTTCAGTTAAAAAACAAAAATGTTTAAAGCCTACTTCTCTTTTGAAACAAGCTGTTATGAGTCCCCTACACCTCTGGATCTTGCCTATAAGCCCAACTTGTGAGAACTTTGTCAACATCTCTATGGTTGTTATCATCTCCATAAACTGGATATCCTGCAAAGAGATTTATTTCAATCTGTACATTCCATGCATCAGTACAAAGGGAAATTTTTCCTCACTCTGAAAAGATTTTAAGAGAAAAGTGCCAAATGGCTTAATACTGACTGACAATATGTAACTCAACTTGGCATAGAGAACTGATTCAGAAACTGGTGTTAAAAGAACAGGTCAAACGCTCTGAAAATGTTCTGCTTTTCCTCAGATATAATATTAGTTATAGATGTTTGTTTGTTTGTTTATTTATTTACTTAAATTTTTAGGAGTAGTCCTAGCAATTTGTTCTAAAAGTCTGTCGTGGCCAACTAATAACTATATTTTAAAAATATATTTCTGCTAGTGTCTTTGTTGTCATTTTTATGTAATTCTGCAAAATGTCTGAAAAATGCCTTAGGCTTTAAAAATTGATTTAAGTGAAGTTGCATGTGAATCACTGCTTTAAGTGAAATCCCTGAGGTTTGAAATATACCATATTTGCCAGTGTATAAGATGCACCCGTGCGTAAGACACACCTCATTTATACTCTGGCAAATGCTATTTGCCAGTGTATAAGAAACACTGCCATATGAAACGGCCGCATTTTCAAACAGTATTTTTCAGGGAAAAAAGTGAGTCTTATACGCCAGCAAATACAGCACATCTGCCAACCTTCACCTCATATTGTTGTCAGTTAGTACTAGACAAATGTGAACCTCAGTGTATATATTTGGCCTGTATTTTTGGCCTCTGATGTTGAGCAGTTATGGAAGTTCAGCCCATAAAATCCTTGAGGTAACTTCTTCTAGGTTGCCCACCTATACTGTAGGCACCTATTCATTATTTCAGAAGCATAAATATTCTAATATCAGTAGGTCTGGACAACACTCTTGTGTTAGATTGACTCCTTAACTGTGCATTCTGAAATGGGAGTCAGAATTTTTTAAAAAAATAGTATACGAAGCATAGGATGTTAGAAAAATTTGAATCCTTTGGTAATGCTAATCACTATTGACAACTGTAACAAAATATCACACAGATGGCCTCGTGCATTACTATCAAGAGACTTAGTTGGTCTTTGATGGAAAAAGCATTATTAAATGATGAAAGGGTAGAAATCGTCTACAAGAATTTACAGAATAGTATTGTAGGTTTTCCTACGTAGGTTTTGTGTGATGTGCTATCCCAGTATGAAGGATCCCACACATTTATAGATCAAATAGATAAGCATTTTGAAGTCCACTATGATTTTTCTCCCTTTAAATACATTGCCATGTGTATGACTTCTTTTCTACCAAAGCTATGCTAGAAGAACTACATTTGTTAAATGTTGGCAAGGATGATTTCCACCTTGTATATACTAAGTGTGACAGAGTTCATAGTCAGAAACATCATCCACTAGCGGTAAAACTCAAGATGCCATTGGAGGATAGATTTTAGAGTATCATAAAAAGTCACTAAACCAGATGGCAAATACACTAGTGTTTACATTTTTAATGCATGCTGCAGATGGTTTGAAATCCATCTACCTTGTTTGATGGAAGGAATTATCACATTCCTACAGTGACCCTTTTCATTTTACTACCAGAAAGTGTTCTATTTATATTAATTAACTGAAGGTGCAAACATTTTGGCTTTCCATTAAAAAAAAAAAGAGATTTCTGTCTCTGTGAAATATGGGCAGGAAGTATCAAATGTCTTGTTCCTAGATTCACTTTAAAATATTGTTACATCTGGTTGTTTAATCTGCTAAAATACTTACTTGAAAGAGTTACTATAAAACATACTTTCTTGAAAAAGTCAAATATTAATTTCTTTGTCTTGGTTTTTCTTGCTGATGAAAGACAGCACTTATATGGTTGCCAACTTTAATATGTCTTCATCAACAGCTTGACACGCATGAAAAATATGGAAAGCTTTTCTACTCACTTGACCTCAATGGAAGAAAAAAAAGTATTACTTATTATATGTTAACAGATAAGAGGGAAAAAACAGTGGGGAAGGCTGTTTTAAAAGATAAGAATTCTAATCCATGTTAAATCCATTTTAAGGAAAAAATGTTGAATTTTAATTTTATCGCTGGCTGCAGTTACATTGATTGCAGTGTAATGAAAGTATGGAATTGTTTTGCATGAACAAATCAGTAGCTGGTGAGGTTCAAATTCACTGTGAGGGCCATTTATGACAATCTGACCCAGGAGATTATTGGATCTGTGTGGCTTTTTGATGGCTCTTGGTAATTTTTTTGTTGACTCAGAAGTTGATTCTGTTCAACACCTGGTTAACCTCTACAATGGGGACAGCCCATGTGCTGGATACAATCAGTTTTGAGTCCCCACTCCCACTACAAAGGACCAAATTAATTTTCTTGTTTTCTAGGAAAGCAGCAGTGACAAAATGAGTGGAATGGTAACTAGATCAACACTGAAGAAAGGCTCGAGTATCTATCAACATACCTGTCAGAAAATCTACACTGCAGTACTGCTGGAAGTGAAAAAAGGATTCTTCTCTGTCATCTTTGAGCCTGCACAATGTTCTTCAACAGATCTTTACTGAATAGTCAAATGTCTATTTCCCTTTGGCCCACAAGATGAGAAGATAAACTAGTCAGTAGTCTAAAGTGACCAACTGGCATGGCACTTTGCAGACAAAAGAACTCAGATACATTCTACTTTGGATGGTATAGCTGATACAGATCCAGTGAATGACAGTTTGAGACCTGCTTCTCCAATAATAATAATACATGCCTGCACTCACATAGCAAATGACACTGTGAGGGAGGGTAGTAGTTTGATGCCCTTCATGGGAAAGACCAGGGTGCCCTGCATCTGGTGCAGGTCACCAGAACACTGCACGTGATGTGGTGGAACTGAAAGCTATTTGCTGGCCACTTCACATGCCCCTTTTGGACCTTCTTAGCATAGGAGTCCAGGATGGCATTCTGCTGAGAACTGAAGGCACTTTGGTTAGGAAGGATTGGCAGAAGCAGTGCAGAATATTTGTGTTCTGAACTGCTCCTGTCGATCCTCTGACAATTTAGGGAGCATTGTCTTTTTTTCTTTCTTTCTTTGATCTGTCTGATTAGGTGGTTGGGGCCCCTCGTTTAAGTCTTACATTTTCATTTGCCTTTACATGACAGCCTCTTTGAACCAGGTGATGGTGGTCAATTTGCTTACCATTAGCAATTTTGTGGTAGATTTATGAGCTGTCATTTGTTCTGTTTACTTGGTTGCTGTCATTCTGTGGTAATACATGGATGTGGGCATTTTGGGAATCATTCTTTTGTTCTATGTGAACTGGCTGTAGCCTATTTTTTGTAGGTGCTTGTGCACGGTCATTTTGTTTCCATTTTTTCCCATGTATGCCAACAGCAATTTTGTGTTTTCATCAGCTGCCACCATGTTATGGTGCATTAGTTTGACATGGCCACTTTGTGTTCAGGAAAAGGTGCAGCCATTTTGGAGCTGTCTTGTGGGTATTTAGACCCAGCAAAGCATAGGTCTAGCATAGTCTCTAGTGCTGGTTACATGTGTAGCTAGGGCCCAGCTGTATGATGCTACCTCACTGGAGGCCACAGAAAGCTTTCCACATTTACACTACCCTTCTTGGGTGAGTGTGGTGGCCTGGTGGACTTGTTTGCGTCCTGGTTTTCAAACGCCTTCGGTCCTATGCCACTTAGTTGAAGGTCCCACTGGGTCTTTCTACATTTCCTCCCCTCTCTTTTTCTGGATGATGGCATGTGATTTTTGCAGCCTGGTTCTCTAAAGGCCTTTGTTCTTGTTCTGTTTTGTCGAAAACACCAACAGGCCTTACTGTGTCTCCTCCCCCTGGTTTGGCTTAAAGGTTTGCTGAAAGATGGTTGGCTTTGGCATCACAGGATCTGGGTGTCTGTCGCCTAGCACAGTCCAGCTGGTAAGTATACAGGTGCCTAGTCTGCCTTGGAGGAGGAGGGGTTGGTAAGAGTGAGGCCTAGTGTGAGCTATTTTGATTGATGGCAGGACTTTTGGTCTAATGTGACTTTTTCATCAGTAGTCTGGATTTGTTGTAGGTCCTAGTGGGTTCAGGCCATGGGTGTCCATTACTTAGGTAATTGTGCTTTGTTATAGACCCAGGGTATACGTGATTCAAATATTGGACTAGGAATACTGCCGCCTAGTAGGCCTTATTTTTAGTACTGCATACCTTATGTTTGGTTTGATTGTTGGACTAGGAGACATTATGACTTCTAGGAAGGGTAGTGGTACATCTAAGTGCAAAGCTCCAGCCAAGAAATTCCAACTAATCATCCAGCCCCAGTGTCCCCTGTATCATCTGATGATGAGGGGAAGGGGGTGGAAAGAGCAGTTATTCTAGCTAAGTTGGAAGAGCTGGAAAAGCTTAGGTCCCAGCCAAAACAGGGTGTAGGTAAGTCTAAGCATAGTAGCAGAGACAAATCGGAGAGCTTGAATGACTGTTGTCACAGGACAAGAAGGCTAGGAGGGAATTGGAGAGCTTCAGGACAGATAATGGCTAGGTTGTCAGTATTGGTGTCTGCTAATCCAGAGGCCGTCAAGGTGTGGAACAAGGAAAGGAGACTGATAGCAGACCAGCTTGAGCCATTATCCCTGGAAGTTCTTAATGGCCTTGGGAGCATGTGGCTTGCAATTGGCAATTCCTCTTATGAGGCTGCACTTTTTCATGCAGCAGCTTTGATCATGTTCTTTGGGGCTTTGTATATTAGTGAGGTTGTGGCAGCGGCTAAACATGGTACTTCAGGTAGAATTCTGGCCTTTGGGAACTTAATCCTTTCTGATGACCAAGTGGTTCTAAGGATTAGGCATTCAGAGAGGAGAAGGTGTGACATTTAAGTTGAGGTTGTGTGCAGAACCTGCATTATGTCCAGTTCATGTCCCGCAGTGTTATATACATGTTAGGAGAGTTAGACCTGGGTTTCTGTTTTGTCATATTGACTTTTTGCCCCTTACCAGATACCAATTTTGGAATGTCACCTCAAAGGCCTTGAAGAGTTTGGGCCTGCAAGGAGCTAAGTTTGGCACCCATTCCTTCCAGACTGGGATTGCCTCTATGGCCTTTGCAATGGGTTTTGGCCCACAATCTAGCCAATGCATAGGGCACTGGAGGTCAGCTGCTGTGAAGAGGCATGTATGTCCTCTTTAGTTATGAAAGCATTGTGACATTGTTGTTTGCTGTCTTCTCTGTTTGTTCCTGGAAGATGTTACCTAAGGCCCTTTCTGCACGAGGCGAGGGAATCACTCCGTGCCATTGCCTACCACTTCTTCTGGGGTCCGAAACAACGCGGACTGTCCCTGAAGCCCTTCTGCAGGGCCTCTCCTTGGTCCAGGGCAAATTGGAGCAGTGCGAAGTCTGTAGATCTGCACTGCTCTGGCTTCCAAAATGGTGGCTTCCGGCTTCCAAAATGGCGGCTTCTGGCTGGTCGTGGGCGCCGACCAACCACTGAAGCTCACCACGCCTAAAGCCCGCCCTCCGCAGATCGCAGGCTCGCCTTGGTGCGAGCCTATGAATCTGCACAAGGGAGCAGGAATGCAATGGTGCGTTCCAGGAAAATAAAGACCTGTTTTTTCCCGGTCTTTCAAAAACACACTGGAGGACAACTTGGGCTCATCTTGGAGCAGACTGAGGTGCAAATCTCCAGTAAGTAGTCCACTCCTAGTCAGTCCAAGGTGCAGATGACCTCCCTGCGAGGACGCACTGCCCTGTTCTAATTGCCTGGTGCGGAAAGGGGCTAAGACAAAGGGTCATGATCTGTGGCCATTGTACAGTTTACTGGGTAGTGCACCAGGCCTGAAGTTGCCATTTTGAGGCTTTACTGGGGTTGAGTAATGTT